>CAUYRH010006141.1:0-27002 GCA_963574655.1 Perodicticus potto
CGGGCTAAGGCGCCAGCCACGTACACCTGAGCTGGCGGGTTCGAATCCAGCCCGGGCCCGCCAAACAACAATGACGGCTGCAACCAAAAAATGGCCGGGCATTGTGGCGGGTGCCTGTAGTCCCAGCTACTTGGGAGGCGGAGGCAGGAGACTCGCTTGAGCCCAGGAATTGGAGATTGCTGTGAGCTGTGATGCCACAGCACTCTATCCAGGGTGACAGCTTGAGGCTCGGTCTCACAAACAAAAAAAAAAAAAAAAAGAACTCTAACCTCTCCCTCTTTGACTTTTATTGTTGTATACAAATGCTTCGTTATATTTATTTTAACCAATTTCTCAGATGGCACATGCCTAAAAGAAGCAATACTTGTTAAGTCAGGATAAATGGACATGGATATGTATTGTCTGTGAAAGCCAAATGCTTATGAAATTATACTCATCAAAAAATAATATTCATTAGATAAAAAGAAAACAATGTACTTTAAATAATGAAAAGGTCAGTGCTAGCACGATAAATAGTTTATATTTTGTTTGTTAATCTTTTTGTAGCAGCACCTGCTGAACAGTATCTTCAGGAGAAACTACCAGATGAAGTAGTTCTAAAAATCTTCTCTTATTTGCTGGAACAGGATCTTTGTAGAGCAGCTTGTGTGTGTAAACGCTTCAGTGAACTTGCTAATGATCCAATTTTATGGTAAGTGAGATCCTATTCCTTATTATCTTGAGATACATTATTTGCTGCCCAAAATGTTAAATTTGGTAGGGAAGTTGAAGTGTGAGTTGGTAGATACAGTTAAATAATCAAAATAAAATTAAAAGGCTTATAAGTTCCAAGTTACTTGTTTATCACAAATTTGGGCTGTCTGTCCAGACGGTATTTATTAATCAGTAAAAGAAGTATTTTCTCTGCTGTTTATCAGTTAATAACAACCAAGTGATGATGGAAATGTTTTTTCATTTAATTGGTTTTTAGAGAACTTAGTATAATTTAAAATAGCTAATGAATTTAATCTATTAGGTTAGTGAGAGTATAGATTTTGTGTGTCACTTTTGGAAAACAGTTATACTTATGAACCTTAAAATATATGTGCCCTTTAACAATAATTCTGCTTCTGAAAATTTTTTGGCCTTATGCATAAATTTTTCTTAATAGCATAATTTAGTAGTGAAGAAAAATTAGAAATAATCTAAATGTCCAGCAGTAAGGGGATGAACTAAGTAAATAAACTATGTAATGTTTCCTTGAAGCACTGTGATATAGCCATTAACAGTGATTTTTACAGGGTTATTAGTAACATGAAAAACTACTGTTATAAAAAGTGAAAAAAAAATACAAAATTGATAATGTTCTGTAATCACAACTGTAATAAAATACATGATCTGAAAATAAAATGATTAGAAGGAAATGTAAACTTTAATAGTGTATATATTGAAACTATAGGTTATCTGTTTCTTTATACTTTTCTATCTTTTACAACAGTTAATAAATGCGTAATTTTTATGATAAGGTACACTTTATATGTAGGAGAACAATTATGTTTATGTTAGAAAAGAAAATGAAGAGGAGAAGAAAACAACATTGTGCGTTGTATAAGAAATGATAATGTTTACTATTACTCCGGTTCTAAGATTTGATGGTTCTTGATATTAGATGTAAATGGACTGAGGATAGGGGAAAAATTAAGTTCAAAAAGTATTTTTTTAATCATTTTTTTAAAATCATATGATTGTAGGGGAGAGCTGAGAAAGGGAAGGAGGGGGAGGTGGGAGCAGAAGGGGTGTGGTACACCTTTTGGGGGCGGGACACAATGATAAGAGGGTCCTTATTTAACAAAAGCAATAGACATAACCTGGTTCTGTGTACCCTCAATGAATCCCCAACAATAACAACAAAAAATCGTAATTATGTGGGGCAGCGCCTGTGGCTCAAGGAGTAGGGTGCCGGCCCCATGTACCAGGGATGCTGGATTCAAGCCCGGCCAAAACTGCCAAAAAAAAAAAAAAATCATAATTATATAAAACTTTTATAATAGGGGTAGCTTTTTTTCTGAGTAAACAATTTGTTAAGAAATTGACACTTTTCATTCTTTGGGGTGAACTAATTTTCATATGCTGTTACATTGTTTCAGCCAAAGACTTTTTCACATTTAAAATCCTTTTTTTTTTTTGCACAAAAAGGATTTATTGCTTTTAAAACAAAATAAGACAACCTCAAAGAACTTATATTAGTAAAATCCTATATTTTGATATTCAATTTTGTCTTTTCTTATTGAAGTTTTTGAGACCAGAAGTAATTGTTAAAGTAGTTTGAAATTTCATTAGTCTAAAGAATATTTTATCAAGAAGTTCTTGATTCCTTTTTCCCTTCAGGAAACGATTATACATGGAAGTATTCGAATATACCCGCCCTATGATGCATCCTGAACCTGGTAAATTCTACCAAATTAATCCAGAAGAATATGAACATCCAAATCCTTGGAAAGAGAGTTTCCAGCAGTTGGTATGAAGTATAAATAGAAAATACTGATTTACATTATACATCTGTAAATAAAAATTTCTTTTTAAAAAATAAATTTAGCTGGGCACAGTGATGTTTGCCTATAGTCCCAGCTACTCAGGAGGCTGAGGAGGGGGAATGCTTAACCCTAGAAGTTCAAATGCAGCCTGGACAACACAGCAAGACTCTGTCCTTTCCACACCACTAACCCCTCCCTCCAAAAAAAAAAAAATAACTTTTTTTAAGTAAATGAACTTAAGAATGGGTTTTGAAGGTAAACCAGTGAACTTTTATTAACCAATAAGATTATTCAGCAGTTCTTTTTTTTTTTTTGCAGTTTTTGGCCAGGGCTGGGTTTGAACCCGCCACATCTGGCATATGGGTCCGGCACCCTACTCACTGAGCCACAGGCGCCGCCCCAGCAGTTCTTTTTACTACTGACATATCTGAATGATTTAGTGACAATAAGCATTGGTAGCCTGAGAGCCGTTAAGACTTCAGTGGGTCTGTTTGAATTTGTATGCCACATTTAGCATAATTTTCATATGGTCTTTTATGAGTGGTCCTCATCTGGGAATGTTTTGATCTCTAAGGGACATTTAGCAATGTGTGGAGACATTCCCCCCACCCCCGGTTTTTTTTTTCTCTTTTGCCCCTCTACTTGCTTAGAGACATTTTTTGATTGTCACAATGGGAGGAGAGGGTGCAGCTGATAATTTAGTTCGGTAGAGGCTACCATGCACAGGACAGCTCCCACAAAAAAGAATTATCTAGCCCAAAATATCAATAGTGCTTGCAAATGAAAAACACCGTTCTTTCCTGATTATTCCTGAGTTGTAATCTGTTCCAGATTTTATATTATACTGTGACAGAAAATTATTTGAAATAAATTAGAATTATTTTTGATACTTAATAAAAGTTATTCATGTAGTGGTACACTGATTTTAGAATATAATATTTATGGTGGCACTTGTAGCTCATGCGACTAAAGTGCCAGCTACATGCACTAGAGCTGGTGGGTTCGAATCCAGCCGGGACTTGCCAAATAATGACAACTACAACCAAAAAATAGCTGGGTGTTGTGGCGGGCGCCTGTAGTCCCAGATACTTGGGAGGCTGAGGCAAGAGAATCACTTAAGCCCAGGAGTTGGAGATTGCTGTGAGCTGTGATGCCACGGCACTCTACCCAGGCTCTGTCTCAAAAAAAGAACATAATGTTTATATCTGTAAATGTTTTGTTTTTGGCATTTTAGTATAAAGGTGCACATGTAAAGCCAGGATTTGCTGAACATTTCTACAGTAACCCTGCAAGATACAAAGGAAGAGAAAATATGTTGGTATGTTTGGTTTATGTTTTTCTGCCTTAAAATGGTAATCTTTCAGTTCTGTACTGACACTGTTATTTTTTTTATAGTATTATGATACTATTGAAGATGCTCTTGGTGGGGTACAAGAAGCCCATTTTGATGGACTTATCTTTGTTCATTCTGGAATATACACTGATGAATGGATATATATTGAATCTCCAATCACCATGATCGGCGCAGGTATTTCGAAATGCATTTATTTTATTCATATCATTTGATTTATATGAGAGAATTTTAAAATGCTGGTGACTTAAAATCCTGTTGAACTTTGATAATACCTTACTGATAACATGAGAATCAAGATATCACACACATTTTATGCGAAAGAAATGAAGACATTATGAGTTCAGAAATTACAGAATTTTTTTTTTTTTGAGACAGAGTCTCAAGCTGTTGCTCTCTGAGTGCTGTGGCATTATAACTCACAGCAACCTCCAACCCGGGCTTAAGCGATACTCTTGCCTCAGTTCTTCTGTTTTTTTTTTTTTTGAAACAGAGCATCAAGCTGTTGCCCTGGGTAGAATGCTGTGGCATCACAGCTCACAGCAACCTCCAACTCCTGGGCTCAAGCGATTCTCCTGCCTCCACCTCCCAAGTAGCTGGGACGATAGGCTCCCACCACAATGCACGGCTATTTTTGATTGCAGCCATCATTGTTGTTTGGCAGGCCTGGGCTGAATTCAGACCCGCCAGCTTAGGTGTATGTGGCTGGCGCCTTAGCTGCTTGAGCCACAGGGTGCTGAGCCAGTTTTTCTGTTTTTAATAGAGACAGGGTCTCACTTTTGCTCAGGCTGGTCTAGAACCCATGAGCTCAAGTAATCCACCTGCCTTGGCCTCCCAGAGTGTTAGGATTACAGACGTGAGCCACCACACTCCGCCTAGATTGTATATATTTCTTGATGTCAGTACTTTTTCCACCTGCCTTTATTTATTAAACAAAGAAAAATATCTCTTTTATTTTTTATTTGCAAATAAAGATACTGGGTGTCATCTGTGGCTCAAGGAGTAGAGTGCCAGTCCCATATACCAGAGGTGGTGGGTTCAAACCCAGTCCCGCCCAAAAACTGTAAAAAAAAAAGGAAAGAAAATAAAAATAAAGATACTAATGTTTTTATTGGCTGGGGTTTTAAGGGAACTGAAATGAATTTTAAATACTTTTTGTGGCTTGGTGCTCATAGCTCGGTGCCACATTACACTGAGGCTGGCGAGTTTGAGCCTGGCCTGGGCCTGCTAAACAACAATGACAATTGCAACCAAAAAATAGCCAGGTGTTGTGGCAGGCGCCTGTAGTCCCAGCTACTTGGGAGGCTGAGGCAAGAGAATCTCTTAAGCCCAGGAGTTGGAGGTTACTGTGAGCTGTAATGCCACTACACTCTACCAAGGGCGACATAGTGAGACTCTGTCTCAAATAAATAAATAAATACTTTTTGTACTGTTTCAAAGCTGTTTCATGATCCAGTTTCTAAGAATAAATGTAATGAAATATCTTTTAAACACTGATGAGTCATTTGAAAATTTGTGCTATCTTGTTTTTTGAAGATACAGTATGGAGATGACTTTAAGATGGCTAATAATTATTATTTCTTAATGAAATTGCATTGGCTTCTTTTGTTTCCCTCCCCCATCTCATAAAGAAGAGGAGTGTGGCAAATTTTTGGTGATTTTATTACATTACAAATTGAGATCACTGTTGGAAATAAATTTAGAGGTCTCTTTTTTTCTCTGAGCTGCTTTTTCTAGCACTGCTGCTGGTAGTGCTTTTGTTTTCATGAGAAACCATTTTTTCATATGCCGTTGCATTTGTTGTTAGTGCTATTTGTAGTTCAATACTATCAAAAATATTCTTATTCATGGATTTGGGTATAATGGTAATCAAAGAATATCCCACATTAAATATAACTGTTTGTTGTAAAGGCTAATAAAACATAGTTAACTGATAAAGTGTAAATTAGTCCTGCTATTCAATACTGTTTTAAAAACTTCCCCTCCGTTAATGTACCCATCTATTGAAATGGAATGTAGGTAATATGTTTTAAAATAACTTTTCCACAGCACCTGGAAAAGTAGCAGACAAAGTTATAATTGAAAACACTAGAGATTCAACCTTTGTTTTTATGGAAGGCTCTGAAGATGCTTATGTTGGATATATGACAATAAGGGTAAGAAATTTTAAGATTTAAGATACTTGTGTTGACATTCTTCTTAGTAAAGCATCGCAAGAGTGGAGAAGCAAGAATCCAATGTACTCAATTCTAATATGAAGGCAGTAGATGAGCTAATCCGAGGGGTGGGATAGGAGAACGAAGAAGGGAGTGGGGGGGGGTCACAGTGTATGGCACACCTCTTGGGGGCGGGACAGAATTATAAGAGGGACTTTATCTAACAAATGCAATCAGTGTAACCTAATTCTTTGTGCCCTCTATAAACCCCCAAAAATAAAAAAAAAGATATATGTGTTAAAATTAAAATCATAAAGGTGTTGGTGTTTGTTTATTTGAATCAAAATTTCTACTTTCCAGTTTAACCCTGATGACAAATCTGCCCAACACCACAATGCACACCACTGCTTAGAGATTACAGTAAATTGTAGTCCTATTATTGATCACTGTATCATCCGAAGTACATGTACAGGTTAGTGTTTTCTTTATTTATCTTTGACAATGAAATTGAGTCAGTGTGTTGTTGCCAGTAGGTTTTTAATAAATAAATTTTCTTACAGTTGGATCTGCAGTATGTGTTAGTGGTCAAGGAGCATGTCCTACTATCAAGCACTGTAACATCAGCGACTGTGAAAATGTTGGACTTTATATAACAGATCATGCACAGGTATTTTTGGATTTGGGTTTTACTTTCTATTTAATTTATTTTTTAAAACTCTACTAATGTTTGTTTCTGGTTGTGTTAGGGAATATATGAGGATAATGAAATTTCCAATAACGCTTTAGCTGGGATTTGGGTTAAAAATCATGGAAACCCAATTATTAGACGGAATCATATTCATCATGGACGTGACGTTGGTGTGTTCACATTTGATCATGGCATGGTAAGAACATTTATTTTTAATAAAACTGATACTGATGCCTGTATCAGTAACATTTGAAATATGTTTCAGCATTATTTTCTCATTTCCAAATTATCTGAATTGAAGAGTATAGGATGTTTTAAAAACAATTTCAGTATTAAAATCAATATGGCAGTATTCATTCTACAAGTGTGTGCATTAAACATTATATCTATGTAGAGATGATAGAGTTTTTAGGGAATTGATGTAGTCTTTGACAGGAATAAAGTTCTAATCCAGTAGTTCTCAATCAGTAAGTTAATCTTCCAATTAATAGAAGTTACTGTGCATAAAAATCACCTGTAAGCTTTGTTTTTTTTTTTTTTGAGATAGAGTCTCACTTTATCACCCTGGGTAGAGTGCTGTGGCGTCACAGCTCATAGCAACTTCCAGCTCTTGGGCTTAGGCAATTCTCTTGCCTCAGCCTCCCAAGTAGCTGGGACTGCAGGTGCCTGACACAACGCCCAGCTATTTTTCTTGTCGTCGTTGTCATTGTTGTTTGGCAGGCCCGGGCTGGGTTTGAACCCGCCGGCTCCAGTGTATGTGGCTGGCGCCCAAGCTGCTGAGCTACAGGAGCTGAGCCTGTAAGCTTTTTTTAAAAATGAAGATTCCTATATTCTCCCCCAGTGTAATAAATCAGAATTTCCAAAAATAAAGCCTAGGATATGTGTTCTTTAAAAAGCACAATAAGAGGGCAGTACCTGTGGCTCGTCGAGTAAGGCGCCAGCCCCATATCCGAAGGTGGCAGGTTCAAACCCAGCCTCGGTGGAACTGCAAAACAGAAAACTAGCCAGGCATTGTGGTGGGCGCCTGTAGTCCCAGCTACTCGAGAGTCTGAGGCAAGAGAATCGCTTAAGCCCAGGAGTTAGAGGTTGCTGTGAGCTGTGTGATGCCATGGCACTCTACCGAGGGCGATAAAGTAAGACTCTGTCTCTACAAAAAAAAAAAAAAAAAAGCAACCAGTACATTGTTCCCTTTGATTGCACTAATATACATAGCTACGATTTAATTTAAAAAAAAAAAAAGAAGAAAAGCACCATAAGATAGTCTAATGCAAGTTGTCTGTAGAGTAAGTACTTTGAGAAATAATGGTTTCATCAGTAGTTTAGTTTCCATTCTATTCCTCTTGAAAAATCTTTTAATTGGCAGAACATTGATAGGAGATACAGTGATAATAAAATATCAGTTCCAAAACTGTTATGCAGCAATTATATTAGACATCCTATGGATGATACTATGTTTTAAATACTACTAAATGAATTTACATAATTTTCTAGAAACATGATCTTTTGAGATCTCTGAGATAACTATTTCAAAATAGTTCTTGGATAGCTATTCAGATTTTTTTTCATTTAATTTCTAATTTTCCTTGTAATTGTCAAGTCCTCGTAAAGCATTTGCAAAATTTTTTTGTGGCAGAATCAAAGAGATGGGAAAGAGGGTAATAACATGGTGGCATACAGGGTTATGAAGAGGTTTTGTTGGCTATTATGTAGTATTAACCTAGCAACCTAGCAATGTTGGATTTATACACATAGATTTTCAATGGCAAAGAAAATTTTTTATTGTTTTTGCCTAGAACCTTAACACAGAGCTCTTTTTAAAAACTAAACTAATAAGAGTACCCTGTCATGAAATAATAATTAGACCTAAAAATAAGTAGTTTCAGACCAGAGGTCAATTCATCAGATTAGCTAATTCCTAGTGTAACTGTAACCTAAAAAAAAACAATTCAGTTACAACTTAGGCTGTAGCTTCGTCCTGGACTTGACCACTTTAACCTTCTCCAGCATAAATAAAGAAATCAGTACTTACACAGCTAACTCTTTTTCCCAAGGGTTGGGAAATGAGGGAGTCTGGGTAAGGGTGTGGATATCCAACAAAAGTCTCTTGAGAATTTGCCCTTCCCTAGAGGTTTATATTGATTACAGTTCTTAAGTGGAACGCTTCATTTTGTAGTGGAACTATACCGTGCTCTATTTCATTTGCCTGTGCCATAGACTTGCATACAATTCAAGCATCTCATTTATATGTGTGCTTCTGTCTCATTCACAAATTATCTGAGGTATCAAGATAATTTTAACCTTAGGACATGTTCCTCATTTTCAAAAAGACCTGTGGTAATATCCCTAACTGAAATCTGCCATAGTAATCTACTCCTCATCACAGACTCCTTATACAGTTTATTTTTTTAAAATAGATTTGGGCTTATAAATACACATATTACAGTATTCTTTTAAAAACAACTTTAGGCAGAGTTGTAGGCACATATCCACATTAAGGATGAATGAGAAGATTGTAAAGTAGTATACATTTGTAAGGAAAGGATGGAAATAAAGCATATCCTGGGCCTATCATATCTATTATACCTGCTTTAGAATTGTGACAATCCTTAAAAATCCTTTGACAAGGATGCATGGAGGGAGAGTAATTGGTGGGACCATACCTACGGTGCATCTTACCAAGGGTACATGTGAAATTTACTAGGTGTAGAATATAAATGTCTTAACACAATAACTAAGAAAATGCTGTGGGCTTGGCGCCTGTGGCTCAAGCGGCTAAGGCGCCAGCCACGTACACCTAAGATGGCAGGTTCGAATCCAGCGTGGGCCCGCCAAACAACAGTGATGGCTGCAACCAAAAAAAAAAATGGCTGGGCGTTGTGGCGGGTGCCTGTAGTCCCAGCTACTTGGGAGGCGGAGGCAGGAGACTTGCTTAAGCCCAGGAATTGGAGGTTGCTGTGAGCTTTGTTGCCACGGCACCCCATCCAGGGTGACACCTTGAGGCTCTGTCTCAAAAAAAAGAAAAAGAAAATGCTGTGAAGGCTATGTTAACCAGTTTGATGAAAACATTTCAAATTGTATATGAAACGGGCACATTGTACCCCAAGATTGCATTAATGTATACAGCTATGATTTAATTTAAAAAAAAATCCTTTGCTATGTTCTTCCATTCCCGGTATTCCTTTGGCTTATCTTCTTTTTTTTTTCTTTTTGAGAGGCAGAGTCTCACTTTATTGCCCTCGGTAGAGTGCTGTGGCGTCACACAGCTCACAGCAACCTTCAACACCTGGGCTTAGGTGATTCTCTTGCCTTAGCCTCCTGAGTAGCTGGGACTACAGGTGCCCACCACAGCGCCCAGCTTTTTTTTTGTTGCAGTTTGGCGGGGGCTGGGTTTGCACCCACCAGCCTTGGTATATGGGGCTGGTGCCTTACTGACTGAGCCACAGGCGCCACCTTTGGCTTATCTTCTTTGTGCAGGTAGATCATGATTGGTAGAATTATCTCCATCACAAAGGATTACCATTTTAAAAATTTGGTTTTGTTTTCTGTAGAGCTTCAAAGAACATCAGCATGTCACAGCATTCTAGGCCTGGTGACTCATACCTATCATTTCTGAGCTTTCGGAGGCCAAGATGGGAGGATTGCTTGAGCTCAGGAGTTCTGGACCAGCCTGGGCAACATAGCAGGATCCCATCTCTACAAAATATTTTTTTTAATTAGCTGGGTGTGGTGATGTGTGTTTATAGTCCCGGCCACTGAAGAGGCCAAAGCAGGAGGCCAGGCATTAGAAGCTACAGAGGGCTATGATTGTGCCAGTGCATTTCAACTTGGGCAACAGAGCAATACCCTATATCTAAAATAAATAAATAAATGTCATAGCAGTACCAATTTGCCATAAAGTTTTTGGAGCATTCATTCTAAATTTCTGAATTTTAACACATGACAGATGAGATTCCCTGTGCTCTTTATGTTAAGAGTTGACTGTCCTTCTTCTCCTTCCACTTTTACTTTGGATAGTCTCCCTTAGATAGGAAGTATACGTTTTATTTTATTTATTTATTTTTGAGACAGTCTCACTCTGTTGCCATGGGTAGAGTGCTGTGTGTCATAACTCACAGCCACCTCAAACTTTGAACTCAAGTGATCCTCTTAACTCAGCTTCCCAAGTAGCTAGGATTACAGGTTCCCTCTGCCACACCTGGCTAGTTTTTTTGTATTCATAGTACAGACAGGGTCTCACTCTTACTTAAGCTGGTCTCAAACTTTAGAGCTCAAGCAGTCCATCTGCTCCTGCCTCCCAGAGTGCTAGGATTATAGGCGTGAGCTACCATGCCCGGCTGGTCTTGAACTTCTGGCTCTGAGCAATCCTCCTCCCTCAGCTCCCTGAAGTGCTAGGAATATAAGGGTGAGCTACTGTACTGGGCTACTTCTGAAAGGTCAACTTTTAAGAAGTTGATTTATTAGGACATTTTTAAGCCAACCAGGGTTTATCTTCTTTAATGACTTTTGCCTTTTATTAAAGGGCATATACTTTTTAGGTAATGATATTTATTTGCATGTATTGAATAAACCTTTTTCTGTTTTTCTTTCCTCCCTTTGAATATATTGAGTAATAAGAGGACCTGTAGTCTTTTTACTAAATCATTTAAATTTTCTTTGCATGTTTGTTTGAAGTTTAGTATATATCTGTTTTCACTCTTACTCTTGAATATTTCTGATAACTTATTTCAAGATACCTGAGTTTTTTTAATGGCATTTCATTTTTAGAGTGTAATATTTACCTAAAGATCTAATTTCTGTATTTTTCAGGGTTACTTTGAAAGTTGCAACATACACAGAAACAGAATAGCAGGCTTTGAAGTAAAAGCCTATGCTAACCCCACAGTGGTTCGATGTGAAATTCACCATGGGCAGACTGGAGGAATATATGTCCATGAAAAAGGAAGAGGACAATTTATAGAGAATAAAATCTATGCAAACAACTTTGCAGGTGTATGGATTACCTCAAATAGTGACCCAACAATAAGGTATTTATGTATAATTATGGGTGGAAATTGCTTTTTCACTTTAGAGTTTGTCTTATATATAAGAAAAATCAAAATAGTGAGCTTTAATGCTTAAAAGCATTTTTTTTAGAAATTGTACTGTTGTACAATATATTTTCCTAGTTAAAAGTCTGTACATCCGAATGAGAATAGCTATTGTCTGTTTTTGATGTTCCATTCTAAGCCACGTACAATATCATTTTATGAACAGTTGTGACTGTTACAATTTTTATTTTAAATTCATGAAACTGCATTATAAATGAGTAAAACAGGGCAGTGGCCTTCCTTTAGAACTTGAATGAAATTTGTCTTCTCTTTTTCTGAGAGTTAGAAGATAGAATAACTCAAAAAATTAATTATTCCAAAGATTTTTAGATGGAGAGACTAAAATTAATCAAAAAGTTAAAACTTTAGGGTGGCTCCGGCCCCATATACCGAGGGTGGCGGGGTCAGGCCCAGCCTTGGCCAAACTGCAACAAAAAATAGCTGAGCGTTGTGGCGTGCACCTGTAGTCCCAGCTATTCGGGAGGCTAAAGCAAAGGGAATTGCCTAAGTCCAGGAATTAGAGGTTGCTGTGAGCTGTGTGACGCCATCTACCGAGGGCAATAAAGTAAGACTCTTGTCTCTACAAAAAAAAAAAAAAAAAGTTAAAACTTTAAGCTGTCACTTTCCCTTATGAGTTCCTATAGCCCCCTTTAGCTACAGTAAGGAAGCAAACAAATCAACTTTTTTTTGTTTGGAGACAGAGTCTCACTATGGCACCCTTGGTAGAGTGCTGTGGCATCACAGCTCACAACAACCACTAACTCTTGGGCTTAAGTGATTCTCTTGCCTCACCCTCCCAAGGAGCTGGGACCACAGGCACCTGCCAGAATGCTTGGCTATTTTTTGTTGCAGTTGTCATTGCTATTTAGCAGGCCCAGGTCAGGTTCAAACCCGCCTGCCTCAGTGTATGTGGCTTGTGCCCTAACCACTTAGCTATGGGCACTGAGCCCAAACAAATCTAGTCTTTGTTTGTTTGTTTGTTTGTTTTTTTGAGACAGTCTCAAGCTGTTGCCCTGGGTAGAGTGCCATGGCGTCATAGCTCATAGCAACCTCCAACTCAGGCTCAAGTGATCTTCTTGTGTCAGTTTTTCTATTTTTTTCTCTACCCCCCTAGAGACGGGGTCTTGCTCTTGCTCAGGCTGGTCTCAAACTTGTGAGCTCAAGCAATCCACCTGCCTTGACCTCCCAGAGTGCTAGGATTACAGGCATGAGCCACCACATGGGCAAAAATCTAGTCTTAAAAGCATTGACCAACACTGTAGAACAGAGCTCTTGTAATTAAATAAAACATCATAAATTACTTTTAATTGTCAAATTTTATTTTCACTGACTTTATTAGATTATGAGCTTTCCATCTTAATATTCATCAAGTGTTTCTAAATCACCCCCCCAAATTTTTGAGCATATTAGCTGTTCTGAGGAGAACTTAAAGAATGCTGTTTTGAAGACACAATTGTAAGAGGGACTTTACCTAACAAATGCAATTTGTGTAACCTGGTTTCTTGTACCCTCAATGAATCCCCAACAATAGGAAAAAAGAAAAGAATGCTATTTTGTCTCAGATAATACTTGGCTTTTCCGGGTGGCGCCTGTGGCTCAACGAGTAGGGCACCGGCCCCATATAACGAAGGTGGCAGGTTCAAACCTGGCTTTGGCTGAACTGCAAAACAAACAAACAAAAAAAAATACTTGGCTTTTCCAAAGGCTAAGAACTAAAAGAAAATTTGGAAATTCATCTAATCTGAGTGTTTTATTCTAAAAATTAAGCAACTGAGGTCCACAGAAGTTAAATCACATGACTGTGAGAGACTTATAGTTGTATAAAACAAGTAAGCTTTGCTGAGTAAATGCTTATTTTTTTATTTCGTGTAATTATAGGGGAAATTCTATATTTAATGGAAATCAAGGAGGAGTTTACATCTTTGGTGATGGACGAGGCCTTATTGAAGGAAATGACATTTATGGTAAGCATATGGATTGGATTTGTTTTATAAAACTTGTAGATTGGGCTCGGTGCCTGTGGCTCAAGCGGCTTAGGCGCCAGCTACATACACCTGAGCTAGTGGGTTCAAATCCAGCCCAGGCCTGCCAAACAACAATGATAACTACAACCAAAAAATAGCCGGGCATGTGGCAGGCGCCTTATAGTTCCAGCTACTTGAGAGACAGAGACAGAGACAAGGGAATCACTTGAGCCCAGGAGTTGGAGGTTGCTGTGAGCTATGATGCCATGGCACTCTACCCAGGGTGTTTTTGAGGCTCTGTCTCAAAAAACAAAAAAAACAAAAACAACTTGTAGATTGGCTTGTCTTCATTATATGAGCAAAATGGACCATTTTGAAACTATCCAAGTGGGAAAATAATCCAGTTTCTTTAAATTCTCATTAAATAGTATTTTCTGATATTTATTCACTAACACTATGCCAGATACCAGGGATGAAAATACAAACAAGACCCTAGTCTCAAGAAATACCTATAGTTGTTTAGATTCACTCTATTGTTTAACAGTGAATAAATTTTTTCTGTGATAGTCTAATTTGTACTAAATAGAGAAGGAAAATTCTTACTCCTCATTAAAGCTTTAAAATATTAATTTAGGGCTCGGCGCTTGTAGCTCAACGGGCTAAGGCGCCAGCCACGTACACCTGAGCTGGTGGGTTCGAATCCAGCCTGGGCCTGCCAAACAACAATGACGGCTGCAACCAAAAATTGGCCATAGCGGGTGCCTGTGGTCCTAGCTACTTGGGAGGTGGAGGCAAGAGACTCTCTTGAGCCCAGGAATTGGAGGTTGCTGTGAGCTGTGATGCCACAGCACTCTATCCAGGGTGACAGCTTGAGGCTCTGTCTCAAAAAATAAATAAATAAATAAAATATTAATTTAGCAAGCAATTAGATATTATTGTGCTAGACACCAACATGTTCCTGGGAGTTTGAGACCAGCCTGAGCCAGAGTAAGAGCCCATCTCTAAAAAAAAAAAAACAAGCCAGGTGTTGTGGTGGGCACCTGTAGCTACTCAGGAGGCTGACCCAAGAGGATTGCTTGAGCCCAAGAGTTTGCATGCAAAGCTACTACAGCACTTTACCAAGAGTGACAAAATGAGACTCTGTCTAAATTAATTAATTAATTATTGATCAATATAAAGAAAGTAGAATTCCTGGGATTCTTGGCAACCTAGCTTCAGAGTCTCTACTCTTTTATTTTTTTTGGAGTAGGGTCTCACTCCCAGGCTAGAGTACAGTGGTATCATCACTCACTGCAACCTCAAACTCATGGGCTTAGACAGTCTTCTTCCCTCACCCTCTAGAGTAACTGGGTCAGGTGTGTACCATCACACCTGACTAATTTTTCTATTTTTTTGTAGAGATGGGGTTATCTTGCTTTTGGTCAGGCTGCTCTCAAACTTCTGGCCTCAAGCAATTCTCCTACCTCATCCTCCCAAGTAGCTGGGACTGTAGGCATGCACTACCATGCCTGTCTAATTTTTTAAAATTTTTTGTAGAGATGATGTCTCACTATGTTGCCCAGGCTGATCTTGAACTCTTGGCCTCTTATGCATCTATTTGCACTCTTGGTTTCCTTAATTTTGTCTTATAATGCTCACTAAGATTCTAGTGTAAGAATTATAATACCTAATGGTAAAACTCTTACTGTGTTGTTCCTCTAGGCTCCAAATGTTGACATTGTAATTTTTATTTTTAAATAGGCAATGCATTAGCAGGAATTCAGATTAGGACAAACAGTTGTCCAATTGTTCGACATAACAAAATTCATGATGGCCAGCATGGTGGGATTTATGTGGTAAGCTAATGAATACAGTTCTATAAATTTATGCATCAAAAGTAAGGGGAAGGTAGCATTTCCTCTTTACCGTTGGGTAGACTATATTCAACTTCTGGAGTGTGAATTGGTAATCGTCTTCAATATTTCGATAATAAAGAAGACCTCTTGGACTCCCTGGCACTACCTGAATGACTTTTAATTTTATATTGTATGTAGTGTTCTGTAAAATTTAATTAGTAGCTGGCTAAACTTAGGCATAGGAGATCTATATACTTTTTCATTAAAGTCTTCTTGGTAGTATGGGCTTACATAACAACTGATTGGCAGTCTGGAGTATATTTGTTATGCTGGATTTTTGCCAACATGACTACTATCTAAGTCTTGAAGTTTTATAGAAGCATTATGTAAAATTGTAATATCACTGGAAGTAATAATACTACTGGACAAATATTTTTATCTTCTAAAAAAGCCAGTTTTTCATTTAAATTTATGTTGAGACATAATTGGATATCTTTCAGAATTTTGTATGTTAGTCTTGTTTTATCTCTCATCATGGTATCTGAAACCATTACAACTGATTAAAGTAAGAAAATAAGGGAAATGTCACAAACATTTCACCTGATATGCCAGATATAACTTAATTTTCATTTACATTCCTAGAGATGGGCCGTGTCTTCAGTTTTCTGCTAAAAAGTAAAAAGTTGAGGAACATGAGGTCCTTACAATTTTGAAGTGATTTCACCGTTAATAACTTTGAAATAACTATTAATTCACTACTTAATGAGAAGCCTTCAGTCTGTTACAGATATTAGGATGAAATAAGGAGAAAATTGAATGCTATGTTTGCTCAGGGATACATTTAAAAGCATAAAAACCACCTAAAGAACAGTATAAAAATTTTGAAAGTTTAAGTAAGACTCAAGTAGAAGCTACATAAAAAGAATGTTGTTCCTTAAGAATTACCTCCTTACCCAGAAGAAAAAACAAAAATTGAAATGTCCCTCCCCCCCCATAAAGGGGGTAATAGTTTACACTCCTTGCTTATAGAAGATATATTGTAACCAATGTAAACTTTTATTTAGCATGAAAAAGGACAAGGCGTAATAGAAGAGAATGAAGTTTATAGTAATACTCTGGCTGGAGTCTGGGTGACAACTGGCAGCACTCCAGTACTGAGAAGAAACCGGATACACAGTGGCAAACAGGTAGGATTAGCTTGAACTCTAGAATGGGAAGTAGGTTATTTTGTAAACACTTGTCACTTGAAAAAAGTTTTTTTTTTAATTTTAGGTTGGTGTTTATTTTTATGACAATGGACATGGAGTGCTGGAAGACAATGATATCTATAATCATATGTACTCAGGGGTTCAGATAAGGTAAATGTTTTCACATTTGGCTTTCTTTTGGAAGGGAGTTGGGGGTATGTGGGGTATGTAGAAGAAATTTCCTTACTGTTTAATACCTAATCTTTATCTTCCTTTTGACTATACATTCACATTCTATGACAATCTTGACTTTATCAGAATGTAGGTTTTCTTAGTAGGACAGAAGCCAATGGCATATGTGCTGTAAGAGCTTATTTTTACTGTTCTGTCCACTGTGATAATCACATCAGCTGCTGATATCCTTCTTCATACTTGGAGAATAGACATCTATATAAAAATACTCGTGGGCTCGGCGCCGGCCACATACACCTGAGCTGGCGGGTTCGAATCCAGCCTGGGCCCGCCAAACAACAATGACGGCTGCAGCCAAAAAATGGCCAGGTGTTGTGGTGGATGCCTGTAGTCCCAGCTACTTGGGAGGCGGAGGCAGGAGACTCAGTTGAGCCCAGGAATTGAAGGTTGCTGTGAGCTGTGATGCCACAGCGCTCTATCCAGGGTGACAGCTTGAAGCTCTGTCTCAAAAAAAAATACTTGTGCACTATGCCTGGCATATCATTGGCACTCAGTAAAATGGCAACTTCTGTTTTAATAGTGATTCTGTAAAATTGTTATTTCTTACATTCTGTTTCTTATATATTAATGGTTTTTGGAACTCTAGTAGCCCAAATGATCATATACAAACATACTTCATTTTATTGCCCTTTGTTTTATTGAGCTTCACAGGTGTGTTTTTTATGAAATGAATGTTTGTGGCAACCTTGTGTAGAGCAAATTTGTCAGTGCTGTTTTTCAGCAGCATGTACTCACTTCATGTTTGTATCTCATTTTGATAGTTTTCATAATTATATTTAAAACCTTTTCCATTATTGTTATACTGTTACAGTAGTAATCAGTGATCTTTGATGTTACTATCGTAATTGTATTGGGACATCATGAACTGCACCCATACAAGGCAGCAGACTTAACATAAGTGTGTGTGTTCTGACCTCTCCAATTACTGGTTCCCCAGTATCTCTGTCTTCTCAGGCCTCACTGTTTCCTGAGACGCAACAGTATTGGAAATTAAGCCCATTGATATGCATAAACCTGGCTCGGCACCTGTAGGTCAAGTGGCTAAGGCACCAGCCACATACACCAGAGCTGGCAGGTTCGAATCCAGCCCGGGCAAAACAACAATGACAACTACAACCAAAAAATAGCCAGGCATTGTGGCGGGCACCTATAGTCCCAGCTACTTGGGAGGCTGAAGCAAGAGAATCGCTTAAGCCCAGGAGTTAAGATATTGCTGTGAGCTATTGATGCCACAGCACTCCACCCAGGGTGACAGCTTGAGGCTCTGTCTCAAAAAAAAAAACACAGAAAACCTTACAATGGCTTCTTTGTGTTTAAGTAAAAGGAAGAGTCACATACCTCTTATTTTAAATCAAAAGCTACAAATGATTAAGCTTAATGAGGAGTGCATGTCACAGCTTGAATAGGATGAAACATTAGATCTCTTACACTAGTTAGCTAAGTTGTGAATGCAAAGGAAAAGTTCTTGAAGGAAATTACTCCATTTTTTTAATGACTGAGTAGTATTCCATGTTATACACATACCATTTTATTAATCCACTTATGTATTGATGGGCACTTGGGTTGTTTCCACATCTTTGCAATTGTGAATTCTGCTACTATAAACATTCGAGTGCAAGTGTCTTTTTTATAAAATGTCTTTTTTTTTTTTAAGTAAGTACTCAGTAGTGGGATTGCTATATCAAATGGTAAGTTCTTTGAGGTCTCTCCATACTACTTTCCATAGAGGTTATACTTGGTTGCAGTCCCACCAACAGAGTCTAAATGTTCCTTTCTCTCTGTGTATGTATGCCATGGAGTACTACTCAGCCATAGTTAAAAAAAAAAAAAAAAAGTGATCTAGTAACTTTTGTGACAACTTGAATAGAACTGGAAACCATTCTTTTAAGTGAAGTGTGGCAAGAAGGGAAAAACACAACATATACTCAATACTAAATTGCAATTGATCAGTCAATAATTAGAAATAAAACTCAGTGGAAACCAAGTAGGTAGGAGGGAGGGAGGGAGGATTGGGTTAATTCACACCTAATGGGTACAGTGCACACATTCTAGGTGAAGGGCACATTTATAACTTTGACTTGAAATGTAAAAAAAAAAATTAAATAACTAAAATGTGTGTACCCCTGTAATATTCTGAAATTGAAAAAATCTGTTCCAGTGAACATATGAATAAGCAAAACAACCTTATTGCTCATCTAGAGACAGTTTGAGTGCTTTGAATAGATCAAACCAGTCACAATCTTCTTAAGCCAAAGCCCAATCCAAAATAAGACTTAACTCTCTTCAATTCTGTGAAGGCCAGGAATACACCTAATTAACGAAGGTGGCTACACTAAACAACAGATTTTCAATGTAGACAAATAGGACTTTTATAGCTAGAGAAGTCAATGCCTTGTTTCAAAGGTTCAAAGAGCAGGCTGACTTTTGATATGGGATAAGGCAGCTGATGACATTAAGTTCAAGCCAATGCTTATTTACCATTCTGAAAATCCGAGGACCCTTAAGCATATTGTAACTCTCCTCTGCCTGTGTTCTTGAAATAAAAAATAAACCGTGGGTTACAGCATATCTATTTATAGTATGGTTTATTAAATATTTTAAGCCTATTGTTGAGTGCTGAGAACTGCTCAGAGGAACAAAAGATTTCCTTTAAAAAAGAAATTATTATTATTATTGTTTTGTTTTTTTTTTTGATAGTCTCATTCTGTTGCCCTGGGTAGACCGCCGTGGCATCATCATAGCTCACAGCAACCTTGGGCTTGAGCAGTCATTTTGCCTCACCTCCCCAGTAGCTGGAACTAAAGGTGTACGGCACAACACCCAGCTAGTTTTTCTGTTATTAGTAGAGATGGGGGTCTCTCCTTTGCTTAGGCTGGAGTTGAGCTCAAGCAATCCACCTGCCTCAGCCTCCAGGAGTGCTAGGATTATAGGTGTGAGCTGCCATGCCAGGCCTAAGAAACTACTTACTGACAGTGCACCAGGTCATCTAAGAATTCTGATGGAGATGTATAGGGAGATTGATGGTCTCAAATTATCCATTCTCCATTCCACAGATGAAGGAATAATTTCAACTTTCAAATCTTTTTAGAAATACTTTTTGTAAAGTAGTAGTGGTTGCCATAGTGATTCCTCTGATGGATGTGAGCAAAATAAATTGAAAATTTCTGGAAAGGATTTACCATTCTAGATGCCATTAAGAACATTTGTAGCTCAGCAGAGTGGTATTCTAGCACTCTGGGAGGCCACAGTGGGAGAATCACTTGAGCCCATGAGTTTGAGAACAACCTGGGCAACATTGTGAGACGCTGTCTCTACAAAAAAAAAATTTAAAGATTAGCCAGGGGTAGTGGCATGTGTCTGTAGTCTTAGGTACTCTGCTGTGGTGGGAAGATCACTTGAGACCTGGAGTTGGACACTGCAGTGAGCTATGATCATAGACCTGTACTCACCTGGGTGACAAAGCAAGACTCTTGTCTCTTGGGAGGGAAATTGTGATACATGAGAGGTGGTTAAAGTATCAGCATTGACAGTTGAGAGAAGTTGATTCTCACACTCATGGATGACTTTGAGGGGTTCAGGACTTCAGTGGAAGAAGTAACTGCAAATGTGGTAGAAATAATAAGAGAAGTGGAATTAGAAGTAGAGCCTGAATATGGGACTGAATTGCTGCAATCTCATAATAAACTTGAATAGATAAGGAGTTGCTTCCTATGGATGAACAAAGAAAGTGGTTTCTTGGGATATAATATGTTCTGGAGAAGAGGCTATGAACAACAAAGGATTTAGAGCACTGCCTGTGGCTCAGTGGGTAGGGCACCAGCCCCATATACAGAGGGTGGTGGGTTCAAGCCAGGCCCCGGCGAAACTGCAACAAAACAAATAACAAAGAATTTACAGTGTTATATAAACTGAGTTGATAAAGGCAGCAGCAGGATTGGAAAAGATTGACTACAATAGAAAAGTAGTTTTACTGTTGGTAAAATGCTACCAAACAGCACTATGTGGTATATAGAAATCTTTCATGAAAGAAAGTCTATTGACGTGGCAGACTCCACCATCCTGATCAGTCAGTAGCCATCAACACCAAGGCAAGATCCTCCACCAGCTAAAAGAGTATGATTCCCTGAAAGCACACATGATCATTAGAATCTTTTAGCCATAAACTGCTTTTAATTATGTACGTTATATTTTTACTTTTTTTATTGAGCAATAATAATGCAAAAAAAGTAACATTCACATTGTCAGATAAGAGTATGTCTATCATAGAATACTTTGACTCTGAGGTTCAGTAGATGGAGTCGAGTCATCAGTTAACTTATTTTTTTTTCCCAAAGTCTCAAAAAATAGACAACTAATATTTAAAATAAAAGATAATTTCAAAAAACAGATTATGCCAAATCTTATAGACAATAGAAAAAGAAGAAATACTTCAAAATCATTCTACTTCATTTGGATACACCTAATATTAAAATTGGAAAAAAATATATTATTATAAAGGGAAATTATAAACATACATATTTTCACTTATAAATGAGGATTCAGGCTCGGCGCCTGTGGCTCAACGGGCTAAGGTGCCAGCCATGTACGCCTGAGCTGGCGGGTTCGAATCCAGCCCGGGCCTGCCAAACAACGATGGCTGCAACCAAAAATTGGCCGGGCGTTGTGGCGGGCGCCTGTAGTCCCAGCTACTTGGGAGGTGGAGGCAGGAGACTCGCTTGAGCCCAGGAATTGGAGGTTGCTGTGAGCTGTGATGCCATGGCACTCTCTCCAGGGTGACAGCTTGAGGCTCTGTCTCAAAAAATAAAAAATAAAAAATAAATAAAAAGAAGGAGATACTGATACGTGCTGCAACAGCTTTAGCTTTAGGGTATTATGTTAAATAAGCCAGACACAAAAGGACAACTACTGTGTGATTCCACTCATATGAAGTATCTAGAGCGGTCAAATTCATAGAAAGGGAAAGTAGAACGGTCATTACCAGGGCTTGGTGGGTGTGGGGTGGAAACGGGGAGTTATTGTTTAATCGTCACAGAGATCGGGTTTGGGAAGATATAAAAGTTCTGGACGTGGGTGGAAGACCAATGTGCCTGTGCTTACTATTACCAAACTGTACACCTAAAAATGGTTCAAATGGTCAATTTTATGTTATGTACATTTTACCACAATAAACAATTATCCCTATTTTTCAAGTGAGGAAACCAAGGCTTGGAGAAGTTAACTATGTTGCCCAAGGTCAAATAACAGTCATCCACCTTGCCAGGGTCAAGACTGGTGCTAGGGCGTAGGCTTGAGCCTTTTGACTCCAGAGCCCACACTCCTAATCAATATTAGGAATTATAGGAACTTTCAACTCTCCATTTAATTCTGAAATCCTATTATTAGGTATCTACTCAGAAGAGCAAAAATCATTTTATCATAAGGACATTTGGAGCAGAATGTTATTGCAGCTCAATTCACAATTGCCAAGACATGGAATCAACCGAGTGCCCATCAATCCATGAATAGATTTTTTTTTGAGAGTCACTTTATTACCGTCGCCCTCTGTAGAGTGCAGTGGCATAACAGCTCACAGCAACCTCAAACTCTTGGGCTCAAGTGATTCTCTTGCTTCAGCCTCCCAAGTAGCTGGTACTACAGGCACCTGCCACAAGGCCCAGCTATTTTTTGAGATGAGGTCTCACTCTGGCTCAGTCTGGTCTCGAAACCCATGAGCTCAGGGAATCTACCTGCCTTGGCCTCCCAAGTGTTAGGATTATAGGCTTGAGCCACCGCACCTGGCCAACCCATGAATAGATTAACAAACTGTGGTATATGGATATCATGGAGTGCTATTCAGCCATAAGAAAAGATGGAGATTTTTCATCTTTTGTGTTCACCTGGATGGAGTTGAAACACGTTCTTCTTAGTAAAGTATCACAAGAATGGAAAACACATATCCAATGTACTCAATACTAATATGAAATAACATGAGAGTACATGAAAGAAAAGACAGTAGTCTGATGGAGGGAGCTGGAACATATTCTTCTTAGCAAAGTATCTCAAAAATGGAAGAAAAAGTATCCAATGTACTCAGCCCTGCTATGAAACTGATCTATAGTTCTCATATGAAGGCTATAACCCAATTATAGTACAAGAATATGGGGAAAGGGGCAAGGGCGGGGTGGGGGGGAATGGGTGGAGGGAGGGTCATTGGTGGGACCACACCTGTGGTGCATGTTAGGAGGGCACATGTGAAACTTGCTAAATGCAGAACATAAATGTCTTAACACAATAACTAAGAAAATGCCATGAAGGCTATGTTAACCAGTTTGAGGAAAATATTTCAGATTGCATATGAAACCAGCACATTGTACCCCATGATTGCATTAATGTACACAGCTATGACTTTATAAAAAATATAAAACAAAACAACAACAACAACAAAAAAAACCAGTAGTCTAGCAAGGGGAAGGAGACAGGAGGGTGAGGGAAGGTGGAAAGAGGAGAGTCGTTGGTGGATCTCACCTAATGGGCACAATGTGAGGGTGTTCAGCGCGCCCCCTGGGTGAAGGGCTCAACTACAACTTTGCCTTAGAACTGAAAACAATGTAACCTAAATATTTGTACCCTCCTATTAATCTGAAATCAAAAAAAATAAAAAGAATTATAAGACCTTGGACTGTCTCTGTTTTCTCAGCCCATCACCACTCGCTCCTGCCTGTGGGGACTCCTGATACCCACGAGCTCTGGTTTTCCAGGCAAATGGGCCCCAGGCAGAGGCGCTGGCTGTGGAGGCTGCAGAACTGGGGAAATGGTGAAGCATCTGGGTGGGGGCTGGGGGACACCACTGTCACTTGCTCCACCTGCATGCTTTTGGGCCACCAGCACTTCCCTTCTCCAGGATGATATTTCCAGACTCTCTACTCTTCTTAAAGCACCGTTCTCTCCCGGCACGTTTCCCTTGGTGAATTGTCTTCTCCCTCTTTGGGAAAGCAGAGGCTTTGGGACTGGCTTCAGAGGAAGACGCGTCTCCCTGTCCAATGAGGCCCTCCAGCTGGGCTCCAGCTCTCCTTCGCCTCCACCCTCTCTCATTTTCTAGGGGTCAACCTTCTATCCACCCTAGTTTCTGCCTCTCTGCAACCTGTGCAAATGTATCTGGAAACAAAGGCAACTCCCCTCCCCCACTCCCCCAGCTCTCTCTGCTGGAACCTCGCCCCCACCTTCTGGCCACTCAGGATTCCTCAGCCCACCTCAGTGCAGCTTCTACCCCGTCACTTTAATTAAACTAGTCTGCCTAACCCCCCGCCCCCCAAATAATAACATAGCATAACACACAAACATTTTAATTATCCCCCGGGAAACTTCTCAGTCTAAACATTAGTTGATCTTTCTGAAGCTTTTGGCAGTTTCCTGCTGCTTCCTTTTTTTTTTTTTTGTAGAGACAGAGTCTCACTTTATTGCCCTCGGTAGAGTGCCGTGGCGTCACAGCTCACAGCAACCTCCAAGTCCTGGGTGTAGGCGATTCTCTTGCCTCAGCCTCCCGAGTAGCTGGGACCACAGGTGCCTGCCACAACGGCTATCCTGCTGCTTCCTTTTTAAAATTCTCTCTTCCCTTCATATCTACAACATCATTCTTTCCTAAATCTCTAGATCCTCCAACCAGTCCTTAAAACCCAGAGTCTTCTGGGAATGCCTGCTGTGTTTGCCTTAGTGTTGAGAGATTTTCCTGTGTGGCTTCTACTCACTTCCCAGGTGGGAATGAGTCCTGTGTCCCTTTCTTTTCCACTGATCTCTCCTCTGATTTCCTGACCTATATTTCTAGGTGTCTGCTTAACCCAAGTGCTGCAAACTTGCTGGATTTGCCTTCCTGATAAGAGAGCCTGCCAGCCACTTCTTCCCTTCCTTTGCAGCCTCTTCCTCCTTTCCCCCACCTTTGAAACCTGGTGCTCCTCAAAAGACCTGGTCTGGCTTTTCCTTTTCTCATCTTTCAAATACTACCTCCAGGTAGATGACTCATCAATTCACATCTTTGACCTAAGACTTCTTCGAATCCCAGACCAGTGTTTTTCAAACTTTCTTATCTCACAGCACATTTGAACCTATAGTTAAACTTCCTGGGCATACTTAAATGATGTTGATTTAAAAAAAGAATAAAAAAAGGAACATACTGTTCTCCGAACTTCTCTCAAAAATAATGTAATTAACGTTCTTTAAAAATTTTCACAGCACATAAGTTGAAAATCACTTGTCTAGACCAAGGATTGAACTCTAGACCTTTTATTTATTTATTTATTTATTTAGAGACAGTGTCTTACTTTATCACCCTCAAAAGAGTGCTGTGGCGTCACAGCTCACAGCAACCTCCAGCTCTTGGGCTTAGGTGATTCTCTTGTCTCAGCCTCCCCAGTAGCTGGGACCACAGGCGCCCACCACAACGCCTGGCTATTTTTTGGTTGCAGTTTGGCTGAGGCTGGTTTGAACCCACCACCCTCAGTATATGGGGCCAGCGTCCTGCTTACTGAGCTACAGGTGCCACCTCCCCCTCCCCCTTTTTGTTTTTGGAGATAAACTCTCACTTTGTCACCCTTGGTAGAGTGCCACACCCTCCCCCCCCTTTTTTTTTGGAGACAAACTCTCACTTTGTCACCCTTGGTAGAGTGCCACAGCAACCTGAAACTCTAGGGCTCAAGCAATCCTCTTGTCTCAGCCTCCCAAGTACCTGGAATTACAGGTGCCCACCCCAATGCCTGGCTATTTTTAGAGATGGGGTCTCGCTTTGGCTCATGCTGATCTTGAACCTGTGAGCTCAGGTGATCCTGCTGCCTCAGCCTCCCAAGTGCTAGGATTATAGGTTTGAGCCACTGCGCCTGGCCTTGAACTCTAGACATTGATTGAACTTCCTAGGTATTTTTAAGGCTCTTACACTCAGCTGACCCTAAGTGAACCATGATTTCACCCCACAAATGCAGTTTTTCAGAATTCGTTATTTCAGTCTTTGGCTTTGCCAGTTAGTCAGTTGCATGACAACTCTTGTTTCTGCCTGGCCTCGCCCTGCAGGACTTTACTACCCACTATAAATTTTAGCTTTGGATATTGTCTACTCAAAACTCAGCTTTAAATCCTAGTACTCTGGGAGGCCGAGGAGGATGGATTGCCTGAGCTCACAGGTTTGAGACCAGCCTGAGCAAGAGTGTGACCCCCCCATCTCTAAAAATAGCCAGGTGTTTTTTTTGTTTGTTTGTTTTTTGTTTTTATATTTTTTGAGACAGAGCCTCCAGCTGTCGCCCTGGGTAGAGTGCTATGGCATCATAGCTCACAGCAACCTCCACCTCCTAGGCTCAAGCAAGTCTCCTGTCTCTGCCTCCCAAGTAGCTGGGACTACAGGCACCCGCCACAATGCCCCACTATTTTTGGTTGCAGCCGTCATTGTTTGGAGGGCCCGGGCTGGATTCAGGCTGGATTCGAACCCGCCAGCTCAGGCATATGTGGCTGGTGCCTTAGCCGCTTGAGCCACAGGCGCCAAGCCAAAATAGCCAGGTGTTGTGGGTGGCGCCTGTAGTCCCAGCTACTTGGGAGGCTGAGGCAAGAGAATCACTTGAGCCTAACAGTTTGAAGTTACTGTGAGCTATGATGTTATAGCACTCTACCAAGGGCAACAAAGTGAGACTCTGTCTCAAAAACAAGCAAACAAAAAAACCCCTAAGCTTTATTGGAGTATAATTTAGGTTCAATAAAATTTAGCAATTTATGTCTTGGCACCCATAGCTCAATGGTTAGGGTGCTGGCCACATACATCAGGGCTGGCAGGTTCGAACCCGGCCTCGGCCTGCTAAACAACAATGACAACTACAACAAAAAAATAGCTGGACGTTGTGGTGGGCGCCTGTAGTCCCAGCTACTTGGGAGGCTGAGGTAAGAAAATCGCTTAAGACCAAGAGTTTGAGGTTGCTGTGAGCTCTGATGCCGCAGCACTCTACCGAGGGTGACAAA
>CAUYRH010006142.1:0-43071 GCA_963574655.1 Perodicticus potto
ATTCATAAGCCTGAGTACTTTAAATCATCAAATACTATGTAAACAACCAATGTCAAATCCAACTCCAAAATACACCATCAGAAAATATACAGTTTAAAACAAAAAATCTTACATACACTACAAGATACATACGCACACACATACTATTGACAGACACTGCAAATTTTAATCCAAGGTGTGAGATAAAAACACTGGAAACATTTCCACTCTGTTTTGTAACTAGCACTATTTCTTCCTGTCACTAACTTTGCTGATCTGCCTTTTTGGTCTATAACCATCTAGTACAATTGACTGAACTATAAATTTTATTTCGTATACATTTAATTCATCTGTGTTCATTTATAAAATACATGTAATCACACAGTGACGTTTTCTTATTACCTAGCCTCTTTTAACAGCCTTATGGACTATCGCTGTATGTATGCATAAAATAGTGTTTGGCCATATACTCGACAAGACCTCGTAGTGGAGAAAAGAATAAACAAAGAAAAATAATATCTCATAAAGAAAATAAATAGCAATAGGCAGAAGAAAATCCTCATTATCTGCAATTACTTTACACGCAACTGGGCTAAGTTCTCCAATTAAAAATCAGACTTTGGCATAATGGAACTTTTTTTAAAAAAAAAGCAAGTTATCCAATACCGTTTAAAAGAGGCTTATGTTACTTGAAAAAGAATCACTTTGTTTACACTGTTGCTTTAGATTCAGAAAATACAATGAAAATGGGTCAGGGAGATACCTATCCTAAAAAATAATTGACAGAAACAAAGCCATAATTTACTGATGTAGGGAGTTTATTACATGTTCACTTTGGGAAAAATGTGTGATTCTTTGGAAATACTAAAGAAAATATTGAATCATAAGAAAAGACTGTTTGTAAGGAAGTCACATTTAACTGAGATCTAAAATATGAGCGTTATTTCAGCTGAATACATGGAAAATAATTTGTCAGTGTGTTATATTTAAAAATCTGCTCTGGATCCATAAAGAAGGCAATATGTCTATTAGAAATATTGTCAATGTGTTGCCTTTATCATAATTTACTAGTATGATGTTCTACTTTGAACATTGTATATAAAGTTTCCATCAATATTTAAAGAGCCTGAAGAAGGCATTTTTAACCTGTTTGTTCCTAAAACTGTATATCAAGGGGTTCAGCATGGGAATCACTAATGTGTAAAACACGGAGGCTATTTTATCAGTATCATAGGAGTGAGTGGATTTGGGCTGCACGTACATAAACAGGAGAGACCCAAAGAAGACAACCACCACTGTCAGATGAGAAGCACATGTAGAGAAAGCTTTCTTTCTCCCCTCTGCAGAGTGCATTCGAAACACAGCTAACAGAATTAGCAAGTAGGACACTAGGACTACCAGGAGGGAGGAAATCAGATTAAATGCTGAAAATAATATGATCAACCATTCTAATTCCTGTGCATTGGAACAGAGCATAGGTAACAAGGGAACAACATCACAATAGAAATGATTGATGATGTCAGAGCCACAGAAGGTCAATGTAAAAATTTTAGTAGCGAACAACAGAGCCTGAAAAATGCTGTAGAGATATGGAATGCCCACCAGCACATGGCAGAGTCTCTGAGACATGATAACATTATAGAGCAGAGGGCTACAGATGGCCACATAGCGGTCATAAGCCATGGCAGACAGGATGAAAAGTTCACTTACAATGAATACAATGAAGAATGCCATCTGTATACCACATGCAGAATAGGAAATAATATTTTCATCCACAATAAAATTTGCCAGCATCTTGGGACAGATGACAGTAGAATTTCCCAGATCAACTAAAGCCAAGTGCCTGATAAAAAAATACATAGGCGTATGCAGCCGGGAGTCGAGCTTGGTCAGAATGATCATGCCCAGGTTGCCCACCACTGTGATCAGGTAGATGATGAGGAAGACCCCAAAAAGGGGAAGCTGGAGCTCAGGCTGTCTTGTGACTCCCATCAGAATGAATTCATTCAGCCGTGTTAGATTCCATTGGACCATTTAGTCAAGTTACCTCTTCTAGGAAGAAATAGGAGAGCTGTTAATACCTTTTATGTAGTGTTATATAAACTAATTATAATATTTGTAGATAGAATGAAAGTTTTTGTTCATAATAAGGAATATTAATTCCTACATCTGGTTTGGAATGAGAGTAAATGATGGAATTTTTTACTTCCCCAAAACTAGGGATCTAGATGGATATTTGCAACACAGATTAAAATATTCATTGACAAGAAAAACTGCACAGCTGTCAGTGTAGAAATATTAGACTCTATTTCATCTACACAATCCCATGACAGTTTTTATGAAGTACACTTCCTTTTCTCTTCATAATTCCAGTGGGATTTTTATGTTATTAAAGAGAAAGGCATAAATTACATGAACCCAGTGAAGCGTGAGGGTTAGGGTTCCTTGTCAGCACTTCTAAGTTCTTGAGGACTTTAGCTATGTACTCACAAAGTGACGTACCTCTGTTAATGTTGTGAAGATAAGGTATTTAATCATAATTAGTTAAGCCTGTATTTTCCCAATCAAACTTTCATTCTATCACACTGGTACACTGGTGGGTCTATTAGTATTTGTAGAAAACAACTAAGGGAAATTTAGTTAATAATATCATTTAATGTCTAGGAGGTATAGTTTCAAAATCAATAGCCTTAATCATTGAATATTACCTATTATGGTATAGTGATGGCTTGTAAGGACACTCCTACTACCTGATATCTGAGGTATCTCTGAAATTTTATTAATAAAATTATTGAATTTATAGATTTTATGATAATTTTGATCTTTAATTTGTTTAAAACTGAGATTTTAGAATTATTTCTCATTATAAGCAAATACTCATACTTACATTTATATATCAACATGCATGTATCATTTAATTTATTTTTTTTAAATAGAAAACCTCAAGATAGAATAAGCTTCAAGAAGCACAAGATATGACTCTATTCCTGCTAAAAGATATGGTTTATTTCAATCTTAAGAGGTATTTTTTTTAATTACATATATTTTCTCTCTTCTACTATAATACTGTAGAGATGATAGGTCCCACGTATCATTTAAAAGCTTTATTTTAGCATTTATTACATTGTTATAATTTATTTATGGAATTGTAAATAGAGTATTTGTAGAGTATAACACAGTGATTTTGAAATATTTTATTGATTATTACCTCATCATTCATTTCACAAATTTATATTAGACTATTTCTATTTTCACGGCCAATTATTACCTCCCTCTGAAGATGACTAGATTATTTTACCATGCCTGTTCTTCCAACCTGGAAAATATCTGTTGTTTAAATCTTTACACGTGGTGAAATCAGCTAGAAAATATTTGATGTTTAGGGATTGTTTTCATTATTCCATAACAGTTAAGTCAGAAGTCATTTTATCATTTGCCAGGGTGCTCAGCGTGCAATGCCCAGTCTTCAAAATGAAGACACGGCAGTGAGCATCCAAAAAGAAAGACAAACGACGGAAAACTCTGCAAGTTGATGCCTGCAGCATAGGTAAAAAAATTATTGAGGTATATCATATATTAAATAGGAGATACTTAAAATATTCTTTTTCCAATATTGCATTGACTATATTAATTTGAAAATAATGTTATTTATTAAAGTTTTCATGGGGCTTATATTGAAACCTATTGTTTATGTGAAATTATAACAAGGAATATTGTATTGTATTTTGAAATCCTAATCTTAATAGATTCTAATATATGAAATTGGTGATCAATTTTCATGTATTTCTTCATTTGCAATGTTCATATACCTGTATCAACACTAATAAACCAAATATGTGTAGGACATCTGTTCATTTCCCTGGACTCAATGCTCTACAATACTACCCCATGCAACCTTTATTAACAAACGAGGAAAATATTTTTGTGGTTTATTTGAAGGAAATATCTGTCATTTACCATAAGAATGTCTATAGTGAAAAGCCAGAAGTAATGAGAAATTACCAGCAAATAAATGATAGTTAATATCCACTTACCTTTAATGAAAAATTAAATTTCTTATACCTGATTACTCTTATGGTTTCTTTGGGAAGAAAGAATTTATGTTTCCCTTGTCTGTGTGATGTTTCTTCGAGGCAGTAGCATGTAATTCACACAAATTATTACACCCAAGTAATGTGAGGGACTTGAGAAAATTGCCTTGAAGTGCTTTATAAATGCTAGAAAAACTTCCATATTCCCCAGTGAGAAAAATGCAAGGGAAAATTTAAGGAAAGGAGAAAAACAACATAAATGATCTGTACAGTCCCATGGAGACCTGTAAGTAGTTATTCACTCACTCACAAAGTCAACACTATTGTCAGTTTGGACAATAATATGGTATTAGCTTTAGCCCAGTAAAACTGTAACACTGTCAATGCCATGATGACATTATGAGCGACATTATCATTATTGCATACAATTTTTCTTTGAATGTTTTATTCAAGTACAAACGTGTAGTGGGAACTAGATTAAAAATATATCCTTTAGCTCTTACATGTGTTGAAAATAAATCAAGCTCTTGTAAACTATGTAACTTGTCCAAAGTCATAAAATTGACAACTGGATTATCTTAAATTATAGTATCATCTCAGTATATATGATTTTTCCTTTCATATGGCAAATGCGTTAACAATTATTATAAAATAATATGTTACAGAAATGACCCCCCATTTACAGTAAGTTGTATCTCCTGTGTTGGGACCTGACCACTGTTGTATAATGTTCAGTACCACCTCAGTTTTTAAAATTTCAGATTAATACATGAGTACAATTAGGTTACGTTGCTTGCATTTATTAGGTAAAAGTTCAAGTCATAGTTAAGCCCTTACCCGGGAAGTGTGTCATATAGCACTACATTGCATCCGTTAGGTGAAAAAAAAACACCTCTTCTCCCCTCTTCTCCCTGTCTTCTCCCTACTCTGAATTTAATTGTGCTTTCTTTTTTTCTTGAGTGAGAGTACAGTAGTTTATCTACCAGTTTCATATTAGCATTGAGTACATTATTGCTTTTTTCCCCATTCTTGTGATACTTTACCTAGGAAGATGTTTTCCTAATCCATCCAGGTAAATGCAAAAGATACAAAGTCTCCATTTTTCTTTATGGCTGATAGTATTCCATGGTAAACATATACCTTAGTTTATTTATCCCTTCATAAGTTGATGGACACTTGGGTTGTTCCCACATCTTGGAAAATGTGAATTGAACTATGATAAACATTCTAGTGTAAATGTCCTTATGGTAAAATGATTATTTTATATATTTCCTCTGTGTAGATATCTAGTAAGGAGATTGTGGTATCATATGGAATGTCTACATTTAGCTCCTTGAGGATTCTTCATACTTCTTTCCAAAAGGGCTATAATGGTTTGCAACCCCACCAACAGTGTGTAAGGGTTTCTTCTCTTCACACCCATACCAGCATCTGTAGCTTTGGGACTTCATGATGTGGGCTCTTCTTGCTGGTGTTAGGTAATATCTCAAGGTGGTTTTCATTTGCACTTTTCTGATGATTAGGGACAATGAACACTTTTTCAGGGATTTATTGGCCATTAGTGTGTCTTCTCGGAAGAAAGTTCTGTTCATGTCTCTTGCCCAATGATAAATGGGGTTGTTTGAGTTATCTATAGATTTTTAGGCCTTTGTCAAATTCATAGCAGGAAAATATCTTCTCCCATTGAAAGGTTGTACCTTTACTTTAGTTATAGTGCCTTTACTGTGCAGAAGGTTTGTTGCTTGATCGTGTCCCATTTATCCGTTTTTGACGTTGCTGCAATTGCCAAGGGGGTCTTCTTCATAAAGTCTCTTCCCAGCCAGATATCGTCACAAGTTTTTTCCACTCTTTCTTTCAGGGTTTTTGCCATTGTATGCCTTATATTTAAGTTTTTTATCCAGTGTGAGTCAATTTTTATAAGTAGTGAGAGATGCAGATTCAGTTTCATTCTTTTGTATATGGCTAAACAGTTTTCCCAACACAATTTATTAAATGAGGATTCTTTTGCCAGTGTATGTTTATGTTTGATTTCTTGCAGATCAGATGGCAATATGTGGTTGGTTTTTATCTCTAGGTTCTCTATTCTATTCCATACATCTATGTCTCTATTTTTATGCCAGTACCATACTGTTTTGATCACATATGATCTTCTTAATGAATGCAGAAAAAGCATTCAATGAAATTTAGTATCCTTTTCTGATAAGAACACATAAGAAAGTAGGCATATATGCTACATATTTAAATTGATTGAAGCCATCTATGGCAAACCCATAACCAATACCATATTAAATAGAGTAAAACTTAAATCATTTCCAGGTAGAACTGGAACCAGACAAGGATGTCCACTGTCACCACTCTTCAGCATAGTGCTGGAAGCTCTAGCCAATGCAATTAGGCAATAGAAGTAGATCATCTTTGCTGATGATATGATCTTAGAAAACCCCAGGGGTTCAACCCCAAGTCTCCTGGAAGTGATAAAAACTACAATAACCTCTTGGGATATAAAATCAATGACAAATCAGTAGCCTGATATGTGCCAATTACAGTCAAGCTCAGACTCAAATCAAAGATACAATACTCTTCTCAGTAGCTTCAAAGAAAATAAAATACCTGGGACTATGTCTAACAAAGAACATGAAGTATCTCTACAGAGAAAACAATGAAACCCTTAGAAAAGAAATAACAGAAGATGTTCATAAACGGATGAACTTATTATGGATGAACTTATTAGCTCATAGCTGTGAAGAATTAACATTGCTAAAATGTTCATACCATCTAAAGCAAACTACAGACTTAATGCAATCCCCATTAAGGCACCAATGTCATACTTTGAAGAATTTTGGGAAATAGTTTTTTTCATTTCATATGGAACCAGAAAAAAAGCTAAATAACCAACACAATTCTAAAAAATAAAAACAAATCTGGAGGCATCACATTACCAGACTTTAGTGATCAAAGTCTATAGTCTAAGTACAATCTCATTGAGAGCAAAATCTACTACAAGGCTATGCATCATCTTTGCTATAGTCTATCTGTGTCCTTTTCCTTTATGACCTTGATACTTATATAGGAATTAATAAAAGTATACACACAGTGAAATATAGACCTAAATTGCCCAACTTGATGAGTAAAAAAATGTTACATCTATGCCTATTGTCTAATATCTAAATCAAGGTATAGAACATTTTTCGCACCAAAGAAAATTCTCTTGGGCAGCGCCTGTGGCTCAAAGGGGTAGGGCACCAGCCCCATATGCTGGAGGTGGAGGGTTCAAACACAGCTCTGGCCAAAAACTACAAAAAAAATAAAAAAAGAAAAAGAAAAAGAACAAAAAAAGAAAATTATCTTGTGCTCTAAACAGCCCCAAGGTTATTTCCATCATGAGGAAATATACCTCCTATCTTAGTGCCCAGGCATCATCTCATCCCCAGGCCAGTCAACCCTATCTCTAGACATTTTTTTCTCTCCTTTAATTTCACATAATACAGAATCACACAATATATACTCTTGATCTCAATTCTTTCACTTAGCATATTTATTTTAATTTATGCACTTTTTGTTTCATTGTGTGATAATCCATTGCATGTATATACCATGTTTGTTTGTTTTTTTTCATTTCAAATATTGTGGGGACAGAAGTGTTTTGGTTACATAGATTGCTGTAGTACTGAATGAGTCAAAGTTATAAGTGTGCCCATCATCCAGATAATGAACACTGTACTTGTTAGGTATGATTTCACCCATCCTCTAGACCTCTCCCAGCTAATTGATTTCCATTGTGTTTTACTTCCATCTGTGCACCTGAATACAGGTGGTGTTTATTTTCTCATTTTTGTGATAATTCCCTTGGGAGACCAATCTCCAGCTCCATCTAGATAATTGCAAAGGGTATTAAATAATTTTTTATGGCTGAGTAGAACTCCATAATATGTATATATCACTGGCCACATTTTATTAATCCACTAATGAATTGATGGACACTTGAGTTAATTCCACATCTTTGCAATTGTGAATTATGATTCAATAAACATTGTAGTAAAATTTCTTTTTGATAAAATGAATTTTTTTTACCTTTGAAAGAATACTTGGTAGTGGGATTGCCAAACCAAATGGTAGGTCTATTTTTAGATCTTTGAGGAATCTTCATTCTATTTTCCATAGAGGTTGTATTAGTTCGCAGTCCCACTGATAGTGTATAAGTGTTACTTTCACTCTGCATCTCCACCAGCATCTATTATTTTGGGACTTCTTGATAAAAGCCATTCTCACTGGAGTTAGGTGATATTTCATTGTGGTTTTGATTTGCATTTCTCTGATGATTAGTGACATTGAGCATTTTTTCAAATGTTTATTGGCTTTTATTCTATCTTCTCTTGCAAAGCTTCTATTTGTGTCTTTTGCCAACTCTTTAATAGGTTTGTTTGGTGTTTTTCTTGATTTGCTTGAGTTCTTTGCATAGTCTTGTTATTAGCCCTTTGTTAGCTATGCAGCACATTAATATTTTCTCATATTCTATAGCTTGTCTGTTTGCTCTGCAAAAGCCACAGAGGTCTAGTGGATCCCTGTGAACTGCACGACTCCAGTGCCTAGACATTCTGGGTGGGCAGCCTCCCAGAGAGAGAGTATCATGGTTCTGTAATCACTATTCTAGTGATGGGTATTTTAATTTGGGACTGTTATTAAAACAGTATAAACATCCCTAGTATAAACTTTCATACACAAGTATATTTGTTTACATATGCACTAATTTTTTTCTTTGGCAGGTTCTTTGTCCCTGGACTTTGGATTTAGGATGAAATTACTGGGGAAATTACTAATGTATATTTAAATTTGGAAATTTTCAAACGTATTGTCGCATTTTGTACTAACTACAGCTATGTATGAAGTTTGAATTTCTTCTCATCCTTGCCGTGAGTATTACACGTAGAAGTTTTTTTCTTTTTTTGTGTGTGTGTGATTTTCAAAATAGAGAAGGGAACTGGCATGAAATAGCATTTTACTATAATTTTAGATTTTATTGACCTGATGACCAATGATAATGAGCAGTTTCCCATGCATTTTTTTGGTCATTCATTTATCTTATTTTACTCATTTATCTAGGAGAAGGGAGAAAGATAATGAAGAGAAAAAACAGACCCACATAGTACCTTCCTAAGACTGAGAAGGCAGTCAAAGAACCAAGAACCAATCTCTGTTACAAATTCAAACATTACTCTAACTTTATTGTACATTTATGTGTCAAGAAATTATGGATTCTATCTTGGACATTGTGATACTGTACTATGAACATGTCTGAAGTTTGTTATATTCTTCCACAGTGTTTTTTTTTCACATTAGAGGGAAATTAACATGGTTTTACTCAGACTACAAACTCTGTCCTGGGGGTGATAATAGAAATATTAGTTCATTTTTTTAACCTTTTCTGGTGTATATGGATCTGCCCCAGACCTACTTGGTTTATGATAATGAATTGGACAGAGTTCCACATGAAATATGATTTTCCCTTTCCCTGGATATATCTTTTCTGAGATTCATTCAAGTGCTTCTGTGGTCATGGTTGTCATTAACTCTGCTTCTTATTTTTTACTTTGGAAAGACTGAGTAATGAAATTTAATGAAATTTCTATCTAATGGTCTAGACTTGTAAGTTCCCTCAAAATAAAACTCACAAAAATGAGAAAATCAATCATCCATTCAGTGTTAAATGTCTTGGAATTTGCATGATTTTGTTATTTCCCAAATAATTTCAGGGATTTTTCTCTAAGAACTAGTTCTTGAATGTGAGGTGTTTAGTCTTATCATAACTTTTTCGATAATTACAAGAAACTTGTTATGAATCATATATTTCTACTCAATTTTTAAATTGTATGTTTGCATGAAATAAAGTTATATTTGGCTGTATTTTCAATGTTTCAAAATAGGTGCTTAGGTTACAGGGAATGACAACAACCTTCAGAAATGCATAATTTCAATTTGTCATATCAGTAAAAATTTTGACTGTCTTCTAATTTTCCCCATTATTATTATTGTTTTTTCTTTGTGATTTACCCTACAAATTTTAATGTATATTTCTCATGTGTTTAGACCATATTTCTAGACATTCTGTTACATGTTTGGGGAGAAGCATGTTAATTCTGTAATCTTTCTAAAAATGATTATTTCAATGTGTTTGGAAGCTCTCTTACCTCTAGTGTAATACATGACTCCTAATGTAAATCATTCATTAGTAACCTTAGTTTGATGAACATAAACATTGAGTGTAAAACAAATTTCTTCCAAACTCATTATGCATGTTAAAGTGAAAATGGAGATAGACAGTCCAAACACAATAAAGTTGTTTGAGACATATGTGTGTGTGTATGTTGCTTTTAATAGATAACTTTACTTATATTAGCGCTTTTCAAATTCATTATCTTAAACATGACCATAAAGACATAGTTGTAATTGATTAGTAACATCTAACCATTTGTCACTAAGGTAATTAGTAATCCTATTGATTCAATTATTTTCAATTACAGTTTTCATTATATTTTACTTCAAGAATCTTTATATGTTGCTTGACTTTTTTTTCCAAGTGTTTATAGTATTTTACTTAATTAAACACTTTAGGGAGATACATGAGTCATGGGAAATTTCAACATCCCTTAAGAAAAAATATGTTCTCTAAGGTTTCATTTGCTACTCTATAATGCATGAACAATGATAGGGCCTACTAGTGGTTGCTGTAATATGATGTAAGATGTGTGTATATATACATATATATATACATATATATGTACATATATATACATACACATACATACTTGCATATACATCTCCATTTTTTTCCAAATTTTTCCTCTAGAAGGAAAAAAATAAGTACTTTAAAGTTTTATTTATTACTTTCTTTCCTGTATTTGTTGTATACTTAACGCTAGCATTTACATTCAAGTTTTTTACCTGGAGCTATAGTCAGCTCAATATTGCAAAAATATTTACTAACTCAGCAAACCATATATGCATAAACATTAACTGAAATTGTTTTTGAGTAAAAGGTGAGAAACCATACAAAAGGGCATGATGTTTCTAACTTTGAAATGTTATTGTATTATCTTTTGGTAAGTTAAGTTTATGCTGTCAAATATTTTCCTGTTTAGTTGAATTTTCTCATATTTAGTAGATTTATTTAAAAAATTAAGTTATAAATATGATATAATCATTTGTATGTTAAAACTTCTTGAGGTTAGTTAATCCAACTGAACATCTATCATTCAATTCTCTACAAAATCACCTTAAATTTTCAGGCAATGAGCCTGTCCTCAATTAGTGCATCAGTGAGTGGATTTTGAAATTCTCATTGAAAATCTCATTTCCTTTCTTATACTTGGAATTAACCCTGTCTGAAATATATACTCCTTCCTTGATAACTTGTTATTTATTTTTCTCAGAGGCAGAGGGTTAGAAGAGAGCTCTGAGACGACCTTCCTCAGTGATTAAAGCATTCTATAATCTGTGCTATTCAAGACAATATCCACAGATGCCTATTGAGTACTTGATTCATTAAAACAATTGAAATTTCAGTTAATTTCAGTTTCTTTCTAAATATTTATATTAAGTGTAAGTAGCTACTGTACTGATCATTTCAGATGTGGTTGAATAATGCAGTTTTGAATGCCAGTTTTAACATTATTTCTTGAAATTCATTGAAAACACTCCTGCAATTTGGAAAATAATCTGATGACCTCAAGGCAGGTAAAATAATCTGATGACCTCAGGCAGATAAATCATAATACAGGCCAATAATTAACAAAAATTATAAGCCACTCATTTGTACTTCCAGTTACTTATAATTTCAAATAAAACTGAGAAAATATAGTTGGTTGACTAATGTATTCTTTGCATAAATTTATATCTGCAGCCTCCCCCAAATTCTCAACTAGAAATTATTCATCAGTATATTGCTTACCTAACTACTTAGCTACAAATTTACCTTAATGTCTACCTATAATTTGTGTACCTATTTGTACCTAAAGCAACACTTAGCATTTTGCATACAGTATTTCCTACTTTTTAATAATGCTGTGGTGCAGGTGTAATTATACCAACACTACCAGAAAATAAATGAATTTCCCAAATTAACATAATCATAAGTAATAGCAGTGACACATCTTAATCCCAGGTCAGGCTAATGACAACCGCTTATTCTTGGAAGCAAGGAAATACATTAAATGAAATGAATTAATAGAAATCACATAGATAATCCAAGTTTTATCACTTTTATCACTATCTTAAAGAATACTTGTTTGTTTGTTCAGCTAAATATAGAATATGGTGGATTGTTAAAGAAAAGAGACCTCTGTTGCATTATTAGTATATGGAGTTTTATGAAAACATATTCAGATCAAAAATACAAGAAATAAAACCTTACAATAAAAATTGGATTTGACCACCATAATCATCAGATGTATTTATAATTAAATGAACAACATAAAAATGTATTTAAAAGCATAAGCTGATTGTATTTATCCACATTTAAAATCTCATCTTTCATGTGTCTATGTATATATATGTCTTTATAGAAAATAATAAAAATAATTATATCCTGCATATATTGTCTCAATAGCATTTATACAGCCAAAAACAACTACCTAAAGTAGATATATAATTTATTTAAAGTATCAGAGAACCCATGAAAACTTCTAAGTGTTCCACTTAGATAAGATGTAGATATTTGTGTTCTCAGTCTCAGAGCTGAGTGACTCCTCTGAGTGTCTCTCTCCACGATGCTCATGAGATGCCCAAGACTTCTTCACTTTACAGCATATCACACCATTGTCTTTAGAGACCAGACCTCTCTCTCTCAATCTTTGTCAGTTCTCTATATCATAATTTTTTCATGCATTAACTATACATGCATAGTTAATAGCACAGCTGATTTTAGATCTTTCATAACATTTTCTCCTTTTAAAGATTCAGAGAGATCTTAATGTTAATTTTGCAACATTTCCGATGACCATCTTTGTCTGTATGGAGTCAGACCCTTTGGAGAAAGACTGAAATTTTTGACCACCAAAATGGTTTTTCATTTATTTCCTTATGGAATTGGATTAGAACTAGCACTGAAGAGAAATCAAAAGACAATGTATTGAAGCTCCTAAAATTTTAAGTTGAGAAATTTAGCATAGAAAAATAATATTTACTTATCCAAAGACATAGGGGTATGAATGCTTCTATTTAATATTAATATGTATAGATCATATTCTCCTGTGTCTATTCTAATTCTCTTACATTTCTCACCACAGATTTCCAGAAAAGGAATTTAAAAATGGCTGAAGAGAATTTTACAGTTGTTACTGAGTTTATTCTTTTGGGATTGACGGATCGCGCCGAACTCAAAGTTGTGCTTTTTGTGTTATTCCTGGTGATTTATGCCACTACCTTGCTGGGGAATCTGGGCATGATCTTCTTAATCCAAGTCACCCCGCAGCTCCACACACCCATGTACTTCTTCCTCAGTTGCCTTTCATTTGTGGATGCCTGCTATTCATCAGTTATTGCACCCAAAATGCTGACCACCTTCTTAGTTGCGAGGGAAACCATCTCCATCTCTGCTTGCATAGTGCAGCATTTGTTTTTTGGCGTGTTCATCACCACAGAAGGCTTCCTGCTGTCAGTGATGGCATATGACCGTTACGTGGCCATCGTGAACCCTTTGCTTTACACCACAGCCATGTCTAGGAGTAAGTGCATAGTACTGGTCTGTGGGTCATGCATAGGTGGGATGATCAACTCCTTGACACACACTATAAGCTTAGGGAGACTGTCTTTCTGTGGGCCCAATGTTGTGGGCCACTTTTTCTGTGATGTTCCCCCACTGCTAAAGCTGTCCTGTTCTGATACCTCCATCAATGAGCTTTTGCTTTTAATTTTCTCTGGAGTCATTGCCATGGGCACCTTCTTGATTGTGATCATTTCCTACATATTCATTGCCATTGCTATTCTGAGAATCCGCTCAGCAACAGGCAGGCAGAAAGCCTTCTCCACCTGTGCCTCTCACCTGACTGCTGTGACCATATTTTACGGCACTTTAAGTTTTAATTATATTCAGCCCAGCTCACAATACTCTGTGGAACAGGAGAAGGTGGTTTCTGTGTTCTACACACTAGCGATCCCCATGTTAAACCCATTGATTTACAGTCTGAGAAACAAGGATGTAAAGGATGCTGTGAAGAGAGTCAGAGTAACTAATTTGTGCTAAAGTCAATGTTCTGCCTGCAGCCTTGTTTCAGTCCGCCTTCTCTCACTAACATTCATATGAATTCGATGCATTCTAGAGTTTAGATATTCTCATAAATCATTGCATCCTAAATATTCATTGTTCACATGAAAAAATAAGACTAAAATCTTGCTGTGACTTAATGTATAACTTCATTTTAGAATAGTAACTTAAAATTCAGTCCTGCTGAAATATTAGGACATTAATATTTAAATCAACCAGTCAAACTAAGAATGTAAGAAGAACCAGTCAATTTAAGATAACAATCTCTTATTGTTTGAAACAGGGTCTCACTATACTATCCAGGCATGTCTTGAACTTCTAGAGTCAAGGGCTCCTACTGCCTCAGACTCCTGAGTAGCTGGGACTACAGGCATGTACACCTATACCCATCTAGGACATCTCATTTTTGATTTTTGGATAACTGAATATAGGAGTTTGTATACACTTTTAGAAATGCAAAGAATGAAGAATTTTTCTAAGAATTTTCCAAATGTACTTATGCAGAAGATTGAAGAAATTGTATACCTGACATTTACTTTTATTTGTAAAACCTGCACTACATTTGAATATTCTTGAAACTCCAAATTAGCTAAATAGAAAGGTTTGATTCCTACTGAAATGTCCCACCATTTTTTTCTGTTTTTTTGTTCTTGTTAGAAACTCATGGCCTGGTATCCAGTTGTGTGCATGTATAACTGTATTATAATTCTCAGTCTGTGTTAATATACTTTTTCTAAAACATGCACTTAAAGAGGTAGAAGTATGCATGCAAGGGCTACATTTTGGAGTACGTTGGAGGATTCTTGTGCCCCATGAAGAATTTTCTTTACACTCTTTCATGATAATAAAAATAGAAATCTTCAAATCCTAGAATGAATTTTGATATCTCCCTAAAAGTTCAGTTCTGTTATAATGGATTATTTGAGTATATTACTTCACAAATTCATATATTTTTAGGAATGCTTATCTGTTACCAAAAATTGCCATGAATGACTTTGCAAAAATTTTACATGTTAAAATGAATTATACACTGTTTTCTGCATTGGGAGGCTCTTTTAAAGACTGATATCATGGGAGACATCATTAGGTGTTTAAAATTAATGTGAAATTTTTGAAAATGGTTGAACAATTTCACATTTGCTAGTTTATACTAAATACTTAGCAATGCAATGCAGGCATAGTCAATGTATCAGCAAGAATGGCAGCATTTTAAAAAGCAAAAGAAATTGTTATATTTTCTATCAATAAATATCTATTGCGAAAATAGTTATTTTTTGCATATATGGTTTATAACAACTTGGGCATGGAAGTAGGTTGATTCAAAGGAAATGCTATGTTCATTCATGTATAACATAAGTGGAATCACATAAAATGTACTTCCAAGTAGAACAACAGCCTTTGTCACTGTAAGGCTAAGAATTGGTCACAGCAATAATCTGTTCAAGGTAAGTAAAACTCTTTTACTTCTACAACAAGCATTCTCATTTATATATATGTATTTCTAAATATGTTCATATACAAGTGAATTGATTTAAAAAATTATGATCGATGAAACAAAGTCAACTTGCCCCAGCTTTCTTCAAGTAACCTTGATTATGTTTCTGGTTTGAAAACTGTGTTTCATAGAAATAATGGTTTAGCAAGAAAACAACACTTCTGAGTGTGGCTACAAGCAGCATGATTGACCATTTTTATACACTCACATAAATAAATTTGCATCACAGCTAGTATAGAGTTCAAAAGCATTGGAAATCCACGTTTAGAAGATGAGCATTCAGGAAAATTAGGAAGAACTCCACCTGTCAAGGAAACTTCTCTTTACTCTGAGAATTGCTGAAGTTTAATTCAATGAATTACAAAACTGATCCAAAAGGAAAAATTAACAATGGTTGTCATAGTGTTATTCAAACACATCTTAGGTATAAATAAATTATCATTATCAAGATGATATCTATGTGCTCTTTCTTTCATTGATTTGTAGGATTTAAAAGATATTCTTGATACAAAAGTCCTCAGTAGCCTATAAGTGCTATATAGTTTTATTGTTGTTGTTGTTGTTTTGCAGTTTTTGGCTGGGGCTGGGTTTGAACTCACCACTTCCGGTATATGGGGCTGGTGCCCTACTCCTTTGAGCCACAGGTGCTACCCAGTGCTATACAGTTTTGCTGTGAGCTTTTTATTGGTTATATACATCACGTATTGGAAATACAGGGTCTCCTTAAGGTTGGTGTGCAATTTAAAATGGTTTTACATTGTGAATTGCACATGAACTTTATGGACACCCTGTATGGTTTGTTCTGTATTTTAATCTTTTATTTCCTCCATGACATCTTCTTTCTAATTTCAGCATACTTAATTGGTTCCTTCCCTTTTTTCTTTGTTTTTTGGTTATTAATACTCTTAGTCTAATATCAGCTATATTATCATCTACAAAGATTACATATGTATGCACTTCCCCCTCTTGTCCCTACAAATATTCAAATATATAAATGCTATTCATTAACAAAACCATCTGCTTACTGGTTTCCATCAATTCGTCATCAATTAAGAATACAAATATCTAAAGCAAAGGTTTTAACCCAGTGACATCTCTGATAGCCCATTGATCTACTTTTTGGTTTCTGTATCAGTATTTCATTAGATAAAATAATAAACCTGATATGCGCTTTTTCTTTCTTTCCCAGGAGGTAGCTTTTCTTGATCCCCTATAATTTCATCTAAGTTTCATGATTACTGCAGCGTATATTATTGGAAAGTTTCCCTTTCTAATATACTGGCATGCCTGAAGAACATTTATCTCTTCCTTTCATAGACTTGGTCTAGTTCTCAAACCCTACAGAAAGTTCCAAGAATGTTTCACCTGAAGAATGTGCCACACATTTGAGTCTTTTCAGATCTCACATTCGTCATGCAGGCCTTGATCACCAAAGTTTTGCAAATTTTCTTCCCTCATTGGAGACTTCCTACCTGTGCAAGCTTGATCCAATGGTCTATTCCAGAATAGGCAGACACCCCAGGAGAAAAACAATGGAAGATTCTCTATTGTTTTGAAAATAGTATGTTAATTTGAGATTTAGTTCACATAAATATAGTTGTTTATACATCTCACCTTTCCTTTATAATAGGATTGTTAAAAATCGCATGGTTGTAAATAGGACCTTCGCATCACAACAAGTTAATGTTACCCAAATGGATATGGAATACTAATTTAAAATACTCTTCTAGCTTCCAATTCTTTAACAAAATTCCTCTTCTTGTCTTTACATTTTAGCATATCATCTATATTTTAAAATTCATATGTAAAAATTCCACTTTATATTTAATTAATTCTTTTTTTATTACTTATATTCTCAATCACATCCTGTCTTCTCATACATCTAGTTATTCAATATTGTGTACCAGGCATATCTAAGAAAATTATAACAGTTCTAGTTGAAGATAAGTTGTTATCTTCTTCAGAAAGTGTTCACTATTGCTTCTGGTGGACAATCCTACTTCATATATTTTGAATGCTATCCTTTGTTGATTTTATCACTTGAATAAAAATTTATCTTCCTCACTGTGCCTTGTTATACTGTATTTTAATTAACAATAGTTCTCAATTATAATAAAGTGAAATTACTCAAAGTTTTGACTGATCAGTTTTAGCCATTCTGATTAAGGATGCTTTGTAACAAACTACCCCAATGTTTATGGGGCTGAAGAAACATCTACTTGGTTTTTCTCTCTTCTGCTATGTGTCAAGAACTTACAGAGTAATCAGCTAAGCCATTCTCTCATATGATTGCTTATTTGAACCCATCAATCCTGTTCTAACAATCACTTAATGCTATAATCGCCAGGATGTAAAGATATTATAGCAGAGGATATTAATTCATGCTTAAACTGAGTATTAGAAAATTTGTATTTTCCATTTGCATCAAAAAGACTGTCGCATTAACCCTACTACTGTGAGCATTATACGTACATACACACATACGCACACACACATACATGCATTTTCTTCTAAATCTCTCGTGGCTATACCTCAATTTCTTCTTTGGCTTAATAGCAAAATGTCACTATTATTTCTAACATGCATTTTTAGTAGTCATATAATTTTTTTCTTGGTTTCACTTCCCTTTCAAATAATAGGAATATTTTTGCCATGATTTAGCCTCTTAAATGAGCTGAAATTACAGGTGTAAGCTACCATACCAGCCTAAAATATTTTTTGAGGCAAGGAGTTAAATCTAATCTTCCCCTTTTGGAGAGTACCACAATATTGGCTTCTTGATTGGATTCAATTTTGATAATCCATGTTCTTCTAGCATCTTAAAAATGTCTCATTTGCATTTATTACCCAAGAAATGTTTGTTAAATTAATGACAGTAGTGAAGCTAAATGTCATATCCTATGGGAGTGACAAATGGCCATTGCATGAATGGCAGAGGCCTGTGGGTGTGGACAGTGGAATGACGCTTCCCACAAAGTGTTCTCAAAGGCTGGCTGGCTATTATGAAATTGGATTCCACTGTATTTTTGCCTTACACAGATTAGGTGTGGTATACATCTTATTTTAATAAAATGCTGTTCAATTTATGCTCATTATTCATAATCAATATTTCTACTATTTTCTCACCTAGGATTCTATGATTCCTTCCACTCTTTGTAACTTTTTTCATTGCACACCTTAGAGAAAACCAGTTCCACTGAGATAAACTGAGATAGTCCCTGGAGAATCCAGAGTGCAGCCCAGTGGATAATTTTGTCACTGATGTGGCATTAGTTTCATCAGCATTTGAACAGGGACTCTGGTCTCACTCTCACTCTTAAAATTTGTCCTCTTAGAGGAAAGATTAGAGATTTAAAGAACAAACCATTGTTCCTTGTTCCTATTGTAATTATTTTGTATCTAAGCCTAAACTGCACATGAATTTTTTTACTTATTCACAATTATAACGTTGGGATTATTGTAACTTATCTACCATTATAACATTAATTATTCTGAATTTCAGAAAAATGTATTAACTGTTTGCATTTCTAACTAAGGAGTGAAAAAATGGAGATTCACATGATAATTCTAAAGAAATTCATGTCTTAAAAATTTTTTCTAGCATTGGTAAGTTAAATTTATTCTTTTGAATATCTTTCTGTGTCTTTAATTATTTTTGTATTTAGAATTTGTTCTGTAGATAACTGAAAGTTTCAAACATCATATTAGCCTATCAGAATACTAAAGTCCATGTAACTTAACTCTGTATCTTATTATATAATTTCATTTACAATACTTCCATGAAATTTTTACTAGGAAAGTTATATATTTGAATAGTTAGTTTGATTTATAATTCTTTAAACATGATATATGCTAAATTATAGTTTACAACAAAAGTCATATTTATAAGTGACCATTGGGAAAATTATCCAGTTAATTGTCTACAAATAGCAGAAAACAGTAGATAAAAGAATGATCTATAAAAGGGCAATTCTGAGATACTCGGAGTTATTATTTGTCGAAAATACTCTCCCTTGTTGTGGGAAAATCTGCAGATAATCTCTGTAAACAACATGTGGGTAATCATAAAAAAGGTAGATGTTTAGTTTACCTTCCATTCAATAAGGAAACTTAGTGAATAATAGCTTAATATGTGCATTTTATAACTGAAATAAGTAAAATAGTGCTTAAATATTGGAAATATTTTTCCAGATAGGAATTATTCTTTCAAAATCTTTTCAAAGATCTATCCTCATTATCAGTATATCAAACAGAGTGTATATCACTGTTCCATCTCTATATAGATACCCCTCATAGCTGTGTAACCATCTAATAATTTGTAATTCCTTAATTTGTACTCAGAGAAACACTAAACATGTTGTTGTAAGTGTCTCCTTCAATGCACTTAGTAGTATTTGAAAAAAAATTGTATCTTCAGTCAGAGGAGTTAAATAACTTACCCAATCCGATGAAACCAGTTGTAATCTGCAGTAAGATTTGAACTTGACTCTAATGGACTCTCCAATTTACCATGATCATTAAAATGTTTTAATTAGAGTAGGTAAAGGGTGCAAATTATACCCAGGACAAATCAATCACTTTGTTTCTTATAATTTCTAAAAGTACATTTCAATTTAGTAGAGAATAAGGGAGAGAGGCTATTGATTCAGAAACAAATACGTACAGGTTGAATATAAGGTACATGTCCAACCATCCAATTGAAACTGCAATTTTAAAAAGTCTTAAATTGGCTAACCTACCTATCCTTGTACGATGAAAACTATGAAGAGGCATCACAAAATAATTGGAAAGCATATTTATTTATATTCTGAATTATTGTTTATTTGGTTGTCTAAAATTATTTGAAGTCTTCAGAAAAAAAACGAGAAACCCCCAAATTGCCCAGATATGCAAGATATATGGGATTTTGTGCTCCCAATCTCAGAGTTAGTGACTTTCTAGGGCTACCCTCCCACCATGGCCGTGGAAAGATTATACAGAAGCCAGGACAGTGATTTCTTCTAGTATGTATCATGTAAAAGATGGGCTGTTGTTTCCTGAGTGCCAGAGCTAGGCAGTAAGGCATCACCACACAATGCCTCATATTGTCACCAGGGCCATAGTCCTTGACTGTGTCAAATGCCGTCACTATAGATGCCTGAGATGTCTTACTTCATGAATATGGCCACTTTGCTGCCTAAAATAAAGGAACTGTACATGGTTTCCCTACATAATTACAAAATAAAGACAATCTTATAAACTCTTCTTTTTTTTCTTTTTTTGCATTTTTTGGTTGGGGCCAGCTGTAAACCCACCACCTCTGGTATATGTGGCCAGCGCCCTACTCCTTTGAGCCACAGGCGCCACCATCTCATGAACTCTTCTTATTCAGTGGTTTCATACTCCAAAACAAACCAAAAACAGCAGAAGAGAGTTTTAATGAGTGGCATTTTAATTATCCAAAATGTATACTTTTCATCCGTGTTGAAATTATCATTAGTGTTTTCTTGATGCCACTTTTACTTTGTTATTAAGGTAGACATTTGTATGTAGGGAGATATTTTCACATATTATTTTTTATGGAATACAATCATATGAAACAACGTTATTGGAAAAAAATTAGAGACCATCTAGTCTACTTGCTAAATTTGTCAATCAGAAAAAACTGAGAATCAAAGAAAGGATGATATTTACCACAAGAGCAAAATCTATAGTTCTCTGTATTTTACCATAATGTGTATACATAATTATAACATTTACATATTTAAACATTATATATATAATCTGTAAGCATAGCATTTGTATGTTTAAACACTTTCTATATATATGTATTATTTTCCCTATAAATTATACTCCTCTATCTTTTTTCTGAACAGATTTTTTTTGAAAAGAAACAAACAAATGGCTAAAGAAAATTTCACAATTGTTACTGAGTTTATTCTTCTGGGATTGACAGATCGTGCTGAACTGAAAGTTGTGCTTTTTGTGTTATTCCTGGTGATTTATGCCATTACCTTGATGGGGAATCTGGGCATGATCTGTTTAATCCGTATCACCCCCAAACTCCACACCCTCATGTACTTTTTCCTAGGTTGCCTTTCACTGGTAGATGCCTGCTATTCATCTGCAATTGCACCCCAAATGCTGGTGAACCTCCTGGCTGTGAAGGGAACCATATCTTTCTCTGCTTGCATAGTACAACATTTGTGTTTTGGGGTGTTTGTTACCACAGAAGGCTTCTTGCTGTCTGTGATGGCATTAGATCGTTACGTGGCCATCGCGACTCCCTTGCTGTACACTGTAGCTATGTCTAAGAGAAAGTGTGTAGGACTGGTCACTGGATCATGGACATGTGGAATAATTAACTCATTAATACATACAATAAGCTTGGGGAGACTGTCCTTCTGTGGGCTGAACATCGTCAGCCACTTCTTCTGTGATATTCCCTCCCTGCTAAAGCTGTCATGTTCTGATACCTCCATGAATGAGTTGTTGCTTTTAACCTTTTCTGGAGTCATTGCCATGGGCACCTTCTTGATCGTGATCATTTCCTACATCTTCATTGTGTTTGCTATTCTAAAGATCCGCTCCGCAGTGGGTAGACAGAAAGCCTTCTCCACCTGTGCCTCTCACCTGACTGCTGTGACTATATTTTATGGCACCTTAAGCTTTAGTTACATTCAGCCAACCTCCCAGTATTCTGCAGAACAGGAAAAGGTGGTTTCTGTGTTCTATACGTTAGTGATTCCCATGTTAAACCCAATGATCTACAGTCTGAGAAATAAGGATGTGAAGGATGCTGTGAAAAGGGCTACAGAAATGAAAAGTTCCCTCTGCTAATTTCAAGTCACTATTAATCCTACAACATTCTATTCATCAGCTCTCACTCCAAGAATTCAATGAATGACTTGTACTCTTGCAATATGCTCCATAGGTGTGTTCCCACCATTAACCCTCCCTCTATTGAACCACCCCCCTTCTTTCCCTTCCCTCTACCCTTCCCTCTTTCATCCTGGGTTATAGTTGTGATTCTTCTCTCATATGAAAGTGTGAGTGATTATAAATTGGTTTTATAGTAGTACTGAGTACATTGGATTTTTTTTTTCCAATCCTGTGATTCTTTACTAAGAAGAATATTTTCCAGCTCCATCCATGTAAACATAAAGAGGTAAAGTCTCCATCTTTTTTAATGCTGCATAGTATTCCATGCTATACATATACTATAATTTATTAATCCATTCATTAGTCAATGGCCACTTGGGGTTCTTCCAAGGCTTGGCAATTATCAAATATTGAACACACTGTGATTAAGTAAATTAAGTGAAATCTATGTTAATTAGTAGGATGTAAGCACTCCAATTTGTACAAATAATCAGCACATTGAATCCCACAGAGGCATAAGTATATTCAGGATCTATGCATATATGACTTAATAAAAAAAAAACAAACTAGAATACATACAATGTTTTATCTGCTTTTTTAGAGGACTCAATATTATGTTGATGAACTTATCCACCTTGTTGCCTGTAATAATACATTGTCCAATTCATTGCCATATTGAGTTCTACTATATGACTTTTAACAAGATTAGTCCATTTTGTTGTCAATGTTTGGGTTGTTATGCACATCAATTGATTAGGTTGTTGTGCACGTCAAAAATTCATTCTTTTTTATTACAAAGTAGTATTCCATTGCATGGATATACCATAATTTTGTATCTGTTTACCTTTTGATGAGCATTTGGCCTATTACAATAAAGTTGCTATAAACATTTAAAAAAAAGAATTCAATGAATGCTAAAAATTCTCAAAATTATACCAATATCCTCATTCTATGCATTTTGGTTCATATGAAAAGGCAGCCTGAAAGGGGAAAGGGTTAAATTAACTTATCTGCATCACAAGAAATTATCACTTAGCTCTGCATGTGTTCTAGGTGTTTAATAAATAAATTGGTGAATGATACAGTATTACATTTACCTTTTTCTGTTATTTTAGGCATAAAGATATAATAATTTTGGATTTAAAGATATAAAAATGAAGTACTTTCTAGAAAAAAATTATTGTTATTTGGATTTCTAAGAAAATAGATATGAACATATACCTGAAACTTGCTTTTGCTGACTTTTATTTTAAATATTTTAAATGGTGATAACCATCCCCCCATAAAAATAAAATAGAGACATTCTTTCTGCTCTTGCTCTTGCTAAAACATGACTTTTACTTGGTTTGTCTACTTCTTTATGCCTTAAACTCCGAAGAATAAGGTGGCTGCCCCTATAATTACATCTGAAAGCATAAGAGGAGCCTCATGACCTTTCAAATTTAGATTTCAAAATTTTACTTACAAGGAAAACATGACAAAAAGTAATTATGGGGGCTTTAAAATTCAAAACCTACCTTATCTCTCTGTTTAAGTATCCTCTTTCCATTCATTGAAAATTGAAAGCAAAAATTTTCCAAGAAGTTGTTTAAAATTTTGTAAATGTATACTTTACAAAAATTCCATTTTATAAATCGGGCTGTGTAAGTTAACAGTCCCTTACTGACTGTCTTCCATGTCTCAGTCATTCTGTTTCCTTTCTTTCTACACCGTTAAACCTTACCATTGACAAAGGAGACTTTATTTACCATTAACAAAACAAAAGTATATGGGGCAATCATTTGTAGTATTTCCTTTAACAGTAAATTGATTTCAAATGAATACATTTTTCTCTATTTTTGAACTCTATTTACTAATAGGATTAGTGGAGGGAATCTTGATATTCAAAGACTATGAGAGAGTTGAAGAAATACTCCAAACTTTAAGGTTGTTACTTTATATAGTTGTTAAGTCAGTTAGACTCAGTTTGCTATACAAAGTTTATAAACAGGAAAAATCATTTTACTTATTTCTATAGTAGAAAATATAAGCGCAAAATTCATTAATTTTACAAACGAATTTTAGAAAATGTATATAATGGAATATGTTTATCAATTTAAAATTTATATGAGAATCATTTGTAAGGCATAAGAACCTAATGCCGTAAAATCATTTCTAACAAGAATAATGAGAGCATCATAATTATATTACTAATGATGCATAATGACAATATGCATTCAAAATAAATAACTTCATATTTTGCTTAGAACCTCATTATAATTATGCTGTTACCTATAGGGAAAATATATGCATGGAATTTAACTTTCAAGCAACAAAACATAATTATCTCAATCTCTTTATAAATCTTCAATTATATTTATGTTTAGCTGACTATATTACCTTTCTTAATTGTTTCTTACGTTTTGAATAATTAACTCCCCTTTTAGCTTGCCCTAAATGTTACATCAAAGAAGAAAAAAATATGTTAATTCTCCAATTTTGTTATTTTTTTTCCTTTTTAAAAAAATTCTTTAATGTATTCTAGCTTCTTTGCTTTTACATTTACATTTTAGAATCATTTTACAGGTTTCTCCAGATTTATTTCAACAATGATTTGCAGTTTTCAACATGTAGGTACTGTACATATTTCATTTGAATCATATCTAAATATTTGACATTTTTGATGTTATTATAACAAATTGTTTTTATTTAAGCTCCCAATGTTTACTACTTATATGCAGAAAAAATGGAATTATGTATATTGATCTTGAATACCTAACACTTCTGTACTCAGTTCTGGTAACTTTTGCAGATTCTTTTCTGTATAAATAATCACGACTTGTGCAAATAGAAACCTTTGTACTTGTTTGTCTCAGATCTGTCTTTTCTTGCATTATGCATGTGATACATCCATTATAGTGTAAATCAGATGTGGAAAAAGAAGAAACACCTTGTGTTTTTTCAAATATCAGGAGAAATAAGTGCATTTGTCATTTTATGATTGAGTATGGTGTTCCACTGTATTTATTTCATTAATATTGGAGAAATTTTCCAGGAATACTATCTACATCAGGAGTTTCCTTTGGAAGACTTCTATTCTTTAATAGGTAAATAACCCTTCTATTTTTCCATTACAAGGTAAAAGTTTTATAGTTTGTGTCATTTGTGGAATCTGTTCATTTCATTTTTCCCCACTGTCAATCAATTTTCCTCATGCCTTAGACCACCCTGCTTCCCTAACCTATAAACATCCCTAAAACATATCTCCCAGGAGGTGGATTTGAGAGCTACCCTCGCACCTCCTTGGTTGCTGGTAGCCTTGTAATGAAATCTTGTCTCTTTTGTAAAACCTATGTCATGAAGTGATTGATTTACTGTGTATGGGCAGAAAGGACCTGACCATGTTATGGCCAGTAACATCATATGTATATCTGTCAATTGATGTCATTGAACTGGAAAAAAAATGAAAATCTTTGTACATGCATACCACATTTTCTTTATCTAAACATACGTTGATGGACACTTAACTTGGTAAACATATCAGTGCAGGTAGCTTTTTGATACAATGATTTTTTTTTTCCTTTGGGTAGATACCCAGTAGTGGGGCTGCTCACTTATTTTTTTCATTAAATCATAGCAGTGTACATTAATACAATTATGGGATACAATGTGCTGGTTTTATATGCAATTTGAAATACTTTCATGAAACTGTTTAGCATAGCCTTCACTGCATTTTCTTAGTTATTATGTTAAGACATTTGTATTCCTCACACCCTTGTAAAATGCACCATAGGTGTGGTCCCACCAACTACCCTCCCTCTATCCATCCTCCTTCTCTCCCCGCCCCCTTCTTTTTTCCCATCACCTTGGGCTATAGTTGGGTTATAGCATTCATAGGGAAGTGTGGGTGTTTATAAATTGGTTTCATAGGAGGGCTGAGTACATTGGATACTTTTTCTTCCATTCTTGAGATACTTTGCTAAGAAGAATATGCTTCAGCTCCATCCATGTAAACATGAAAGAGGTAAAGTCTCCATCTTTTTTTAAGGCTGCATAATATTCCATGGTGTACCTATACCACAATTTATTAATCCATTCACGGGTTAATGGGCACTTGGGCTTCTTCCATGATGTAGTAATTATGAATTGGGCACAAAATCCCAAAGATATTGCAATCCAACTCATAATTGCTAAGTCATGGGCTGCCCACTTTTAAAGAAATTATTTACATTTTTGTTGTTGTTGAGTTGCCAGAGTTACTTGTATATTTTGTATATTAGTCCCCATTCTGTAACAAAATTGTACTTGTACCTCATAAACTTTTATAAATTAAAAGAAAGTCAATGAAAATATAATGCATAATCAATATTGATCATAACTGAGAAAGTGAAAGACAGGAAAAACAACTAGTTAATTATAGGTCAATACTCTTACCAAAAGACATAAAACAACTGGACCATTACATTTAAATAAAAGTAATTTTTTGTTGTTTTAAGAAATGAGAAAACATAGCAATCTATCTAACCAAACATGCAGTCATAAATCAGAAAAAACCACTGGGGGAAAAATTACAAATCTTCACACTTCTATGAATGGCTTTAAAAAATTATTTTAATTGATGCATCAAGCAACTGGGATGATTAAAACTAAATAAGGTGCCAATAAGAACCTATAGTTTAGGGGGGTGATGGTGTGTGACACACCTTTTGGGGACAGGACAGAATTATAAGAGGGACTTTACCTAACAAATGCAACCAATGTAACCTGGTTCTTTGTACCCTCAATGAATCCCCAACAATAAAAAAAAAAGAACCTATGGTTTACTTAACTGAAATTATCTTAAACTGATGGACTGTATCTAGAAAGAAAGGCATTGATGAAAACACAGTGGGACCCCAAGGTTTGGGAAGCAAATTCATAGGACTAAATACTTAATCTTCATGCACCAGCTAGTATCTTTTTATAATGTTCTTGTAACAACCTGTTACAAGTCCGAAATATATCTTTAAAAAGCAGTTAAGACTGAAACACAAGGAAAAACTGCTGTATAGAGAGAAACACCACACATGGGGATACATACGGAGACACTGGAAATTTTATTCTAAAACATAAGAAAATAAATGACCCCTTGCCAGTCTACATTGCTTTTACCACTGTCCTTACTCCCACTTAAAGTATTCACTACCACTGAATCCTTTCTTGGGTTTATACCCACCTGACACATTTTATTGTCCTATAAAATTGACTTACTATGTAATCAATCAACCTCTTTAGGAAGGCAAAGAATTTTACTGTCTTTTTCCGAGATGAATCTAGTTTAAATTAATATATTTTAAGCTGTTAGAAATAGCTGAATTGTGTAAGACAACATAGGAATATGTGCATGCGTTAAATGCATTTGTGCTTGCTACTCACCACAGATGTACACAGAGCAAATCTTGATATCCATAACCTAATTTATAGGCAAAATAATACATATAGACATTAAGAAAATAGATTGCATACATTTCCCACATCCTTTCAGGGGATATTTTAGGTCTTTGTTCTTGAAGTTACTGGTCAAAGAAATCAACATCAAAATAGTGAGAGTATAAACCATGGAAGCCAGTTCATAAGTTTCTAAAAATATCTAGGCTTGACCTGCACATATGTAAATATCAAAGTCCCTTAAAATACTATGACCACTGTTGGACTGAAGTTTCATGTGGTGTAAGCCTTGTCCCTGCCCTCAGCAGAGTTTATCTTTGAGGGTGATCAGATAAGACACAAGAGCCATCAGCAGGAACGGAACCAAATTAAACCATTTAAATCCAAATTACCAGTTCAAAGTCAGGCATATGTAAGCAGAGTAAAGATAGCAAGGAGATTGTGTCACAGAAATGACTAAAGACATTGTAGCCACAGAAAGATTAAGTAAACATTTTTAAAGTTATTAAAAAGCAGCAAATATGTTGTTGAGTTAGAGGATTGCCACGGTAACTAAACATACCAGGAGGCTACTAACAGAATAAAAAATTTGCTAATGAAGAACACAAGAAAGAAAGCTCCTGATGCTGCCCGGAAATCACAGGAGATTTTATTCTAATCCAAGATAAATTTCGCCAATATTGTGAATCACATAGTTGATGAATAACCAAGATGAGTGAGATCCAGGTTTCAGAGCAAAAAGTAAAATGGGGGGTTGGAGACTGGGGTCCACTGTAGCAAGGAGGATCACACCTTCGTTTCCTTTCACTGAAATGATACCAATGTTGAGGAAAAGCCCCCCAAAAGGAAGCCTGCACCTTTTAGGCTGTGGTTTCCATGCAGGATTATCAGAAAATTTTACCTGGGTAGAGACAGCTTTTGTATATTGTCACCTGGGACATTTTTCTGTATGCAAAACTAATATTAATAAGATACAATTAAGTTACGCTGGCAGCACTGTACAAACATCTCAGTAAGGTTTTAGAACCTCAGTATATCAGTGTGTCACAGGTGTGTTCCTGTCCACATTTGGCTGTGTCTTGCTGAGTGCGTTTATCATTGTTGTTGCAGTTTTGTGTGCTGTTGCTAGAATGTCACAGCTTGAATTAAAGCAATGAACAAACATTAAATTTCTTGTTAAACTTAGCAAAAGTGGAAGCAAAATCAGGGATGTTTTAGTCCAAGCATATGGAAAGAGTCATCAAGAAAACCACAAATGGATTAAATGTTGTTTTTTGTTTTTGTTTTTTGTAGAGACAGAGTCTGACTTTATTGCCCTCAGTAGAGTGCCATGGCGTCACACAGCTCACAGCAACCTCCAACTCCTGAGCTTAGGTGATTCTCTTGCCTCAGCCTTCCGAGTAGCTGGGACTACAGGCGCCCACCACAATGCCTGGCTATTTCTCTGTTTTGCAGCTCGGCTGAGGCCAGGTTTGAACCCGCCACCTTTGGTATATGGGGCTGGCGCCCTACTCGATGAGCCACAGGTGCCGCCCAGATTAAATGTTTTAATGGGAGAAGAGAAAGTGTCACTGATGAAGACAGGTCAGGGTGGAACCAGCAGAACTGAAGAAAAAATTGCAAAATTCATTGAACTTTGCTTCAAATTGTCAGCTGACTGTGCATGGAAGACCAGCTAAACTTCAATAGAAAAATAGTTAGGAAAATCTTAACAGAAAATATTGGCATGAGAAAGGTGTGTGCAAAATAGTCCCAGTGGAGCTTACTGACAACTAAAAGCAAAGAGCTTGCAGGGCCCTGTCTGTGAGGGAGGTTTTAGCCATTAAACAAATAACTTTATTGGAACACCCTCCCTACTCACCTAATCAGTCTCACAATGCCTTTTTTCTTTACTTGAAGATAAAGGAAATATTGAAAGGAAGACATTTTGATGACATGCACAACATCAAGGATAATGCCACACACAGCATCTCTGATGATCATTACATAAAAATAGTTCCAAAATTGCCTTGAAAGAATGACTTACTGCTTATTTAATGGAAGAAACAATACACTTCATAATACATCATTTATGTAAGCCTATAATTACAGAGCCAACAAAAATATCCTTGATCAAAGGATGCATTATCAAATGTGGTATAACATTTTTTGAGGATGTCATTCTTCTATTTACTTGTGAACTGAGTGTGTCAGAGGAGGGAGGATACCCAATGTTTTCATCATATTGTGTAACTGTGATACTGACAATAGCATATTAGTATTTGGTGATATTGCACAATTCATTCAATTACACGGGCATGAAATACCTTTGACTTTTTTAATGAAACATTCTGAGATTAATTAACAAATGTCTAAGGGTCTCTCCCTCAGGCAATCTGCACAATTTGTGTATCCTTGAGTCAGATTAAAATTTGCACACAATGAGTCTCAAGGGGGCAGAAAAACTTACATTTATCTGTAACAACCGGTGAGAACTAGAATAGTAGGAAACCAAAGCAAATTCTCCATTGAGGTAAGTAGAAATATGGCTTTGAAAATTTCTAAGGACATAACTCAAGGAGGTATTTACCAAAGATATTGATGGTCCCCATACTCTGCAAAACTATTTCTTTCCTTGCAATATTCCATTCTGTCCCCAGTTGGATTGATGGGCAGGACGAACCAGTTACACAGTTATACTGTCTTCAATAATTGGTAATGCTCATTATTTATACCATCTTGGTTTTCAAATTAACTTCATGCTTCAGTCAACTATTTTAACAAAGGTATATGTGTTTATTAACTTGGTGGCCTCCTGTCACCTTTATTTCCTACCTGTGCAGAGTGCCCTTAATAGAGAAACAACATGCGATTGTGTTCATGAGAATATTTTACCAAGTTCCGAATGACTTCATTTGAATTCTAACTCCACCACTTACAATCTAAGATAACTTTGTTAAGTTATTCAGCCCTCCATGCCTCAGTTCCCTTGCCTTTTAAATGGGGATAAAATTATTATATATTGCTTAGTGTTATTGTGAAGCTCATATGGGTTAGTTAGTATCTGTAAAATGCTTAGAAAATCAGCTGGCACAGACTTCCTTCTGGTTCTTGATGATAATTTATATTCTTCTTTCTGTGGGGTCTTTTTTTCATAATTCTCCATTTAATCTTCATGAATAATCAAAATGGCCAGGTCCTTTTCACGCAAAAGAGAGATGTATGATTAGGAGATTATTAAAAATAGCTACTCAACAGGCCAAAAGCAGGGCTATAGCAAAGGCAGACTAGGATATTATCAGCAAGTTCTACATATGACATAACATAAAATTTTCTATGGGATGAACAAGTTGAGTCTATAATGAGATATGTTGAACATATATTTAATGGTTTCTTTAATTACTGTCTTATACCTTACTCCTTAAGTAGTTTAGAAAATCTGTAATTGTCTTGCTTCTTTAAACAAACATGATACGTGGCAATAGGGTAACATTTATGTTATAAGTATAGAAATTTGTTTTACAAATTACTTGAAAATTTAAAAATCCAAAACAAAATTTATATTTAATTTGACATCCTTAAAATGGCTTGAGGTCAAAAGAGTTAGGTCATAATAGGTACATCAAAACAGTCACTTCAAAATCTCTTGCCCCCTTTAAAGCGCACTTTAGCAAAATCTCAGTGAATGGGAGGGGAGTTATGAATGTTGACTTGATAAGAGAAGGAATCCCTACTGAGAATTTGAGATAGAGATAATTTCTCTATAGCTTCCACATCATATTGTCAATTTTCTTAGAAGACAGTGCTTCAAATATAATAAGTGTTTATTTTATACCTTACACAGATTACCAAGATACACCATATGGAGAGACGCAATCACACTGAAATAACCAAGGTGACTGAATTTATTCTCATGGGGATCACGGATAACCCTGGGCTGCAGGCACCACTCTTTGGAATTTTTGCCCTCATATACTTGGTCACAGTGATGGGCAACTTGGGCATCGTTATCTTGACCCATTTGGACTCCAAGCTACACACCCCCATGTACTTCTTCCTTAGACACCTGTCAATCACTGACCTTGGTTACTCTACTGTTATTGGCCCAAAAATGATGGTAAACTTTGTGGCGTACAAAAATACAATCTCCTACAATTGGTGTGCCACTCAGCTAGCATTCTTTGAGATTTTCATCATCACTGAACTGTTTATTCTCTCAGCCATGGCCTATGACCGCTATGTAGCCATCTGTAAACCCCTCTTCTATGTGGTCATCATGGCAGAGAAAGTGCGTTGGGTGCTGGTACTGACTCCCTATCTTTACAGCACGTTTGTGTCACTACTCCTCACAATTAAGTTATTTAAACTGTCCTTCTGTGGCTCTAATGTCATCCACTATTTTTACTGTGACTGTCTGCCTCTCATATCCATGCTCTGCTCTGACACACATGAACTAGAACTGATCATTCTGATCTTCTCCGGATGTAATTTGCTCTCCTCTCTTCTGATTGTTCTCATATCCTACATCTTTATTTTTGTGGCCATTCTCAGAATGAACTCGGTGGAAGGGAGGTCCAAAGCCTTCTCCACCTGTAGCTCCCATCTGACAGTGGTGGTCGTGTTTTACGGGACATTACTGTTTATTTATCTGCAACCCAAATCGAGTCATGCTTTTGATATTGATAAAATGGCGTCTGTGTTTTACACCCTGGTAATCCCTATGCTGAATCCATTGATCTACAGCTTAAGGAACAGAGAAGTAAAAGAGGCTCTAAAGAGAACATTAACTATTCAATTCAAAACTGCCACTTAATATCTTAATATTCAGTTGCATAGTAGGGTCCAACCACCTTAATTTAGTACTTGATCAAACCAAGTATAAGTTCAAAAAGTAGACATATTTTACCTACTTAAGTTTTGTTCCCTTTCTGAACAAAACACTGTCTCTTATATCTTCTCTGCCCCACTGGAATACATAGATAAATACTGTGGCTAGTTACTATACGCTCCAAGTGATTTTCACAATCATAATAGAATCTACATTATGTACAAATAAGACAAAGCATACCAAATTTTTGTTGAACTTAGACTTGTAGCAGTAAAAAAGAAAGTCTTAAATAGTTAAAATAGGACAAAATTAGCCATGATATTAGTAATAGATATTTTATTGTAGTCATTGGGTATTAAAGATGAATTATATTGAACCATGTCTAGGAAGATAGCAAGAAACTAAGTAAATATGTGTTTATAATACAACATGCAAGGACTTTTAAAAATGTGGGTGAAGTAGGAAATAAAGCATGCTACCTCAGAATAAGGTTTTCAGTCAGTCATAACTTAATAGTTCATATGTCAGAGATATAGTTGGCATTTCAGAAAACTTTTGATTTGGGCCCTTTAGAAAAACATTGAGTAATTCTATGCTCTCTTTGATAGATCCTCACATTATAGCAAATTTTGGTTTACTATAGCCTCATGATAAGCTAATTTAGAACAGCCAAACTCAAGATAAATAAGTCATTGGCATCTGTTATAATAGAATCCAGATTTGAATTACCTCTATCAGTGATAAGACAGTTGAAAGAGAACAGATAGACTCAGGGTTTAATTGCATCTGCATTCCTGTCCCCTCTGAGCCTGTAACACAGTGAGATGGACTCTGTGCTAACAAAATATTCATTCAGACTGTGGTCTCACTCAGTCAATAAATGGATCCCTCACATCCTAGTGTTCTCCTCCTTGTTTAAATAGGCCTCCTTTTTCAGATTTTAAAAATATGCATGCATTTCCAATTATATATGTTTTGATACAAATTATTATGTAAAGCAAAAACTGCGAGAAAATTAAATCAGAAAATGAATTAAGATGCCTTTATTCCAAACCCATTCATTTTACTTTAGTATGTAATTATATTGTATTTTACTTTATCTCAAACATAAATTGAACAAAAGAATAGTACTATAAAATTGCAATATCCAATCCTATCAATTTCATTTCATTGTGATAATTTCAGGTCCTGTCCCTAAATATATTTATTCTTATAAATAAATTTTAATCTAGGGTAATATTTTATTTTATACTGCATATATTTAACTCTTTGACTTTATATTTTAATTTGTATACCTTTTTACAACTCATGGGTTAAATGAATTTAATAATATTCTCTAATATTATCCATACAAAAAAGGCTTAGCGATCATGTTACACTTACATACATACCATGTCTCCTGCAACTTTTTCTTATTTGAGAAGTCAGCAACAACATTTTTCTTAGCCAATAATGCTTAAATTATATTTTTTCATTTTTTAAAATTCTTTATTAAATCATAACTGTGTACATTAATGCGTTAATGCACTTATGGGCTAAATGTGCTCATTTGATATACAATGTGAAATGATTACATCTAACTGATTAACATAACAGCCTCCTTGCTTATTTATTTGCTATGGTAAAAACTCATACGGTATTCTTAACAGTTTAGAAATGTATCATCGCATTACACACATTAGGTTGGATACTCCCAAATACACTCCCTCTTCCTGGCCTCCCCCTTCACCTCCCCTCTCTTTCCTCTTCCCTTCTTCTTTCTGGACTATAGTTATGGTTTCCCATTCCTATGAATGTGTGGGTGATTATATATTGATTTCATAGTAGTATTGAATACATTGGATATTTTTTTTTTCCATTCTTGAGATACTTTACTAAGAAGAATATGCTTCAGCTCCATCCAGGTAAACATAAAAGATATGAAGGCTCCATCTTTTTATGGCTGCATAGTATTTCATGGTGTACATATACCACAATTTGTTAATCTTTACATGGGTTTAATGGGTCGCTTCTATGACTCGACAATTATAAATTGGGCTTCAATAAACACTCTGGTACAAATGTCTTTGCTGTAAAATAATTTTTGATCATCTGGGTAAATATCTAGTAGGGGGATTGCAGGATCAAATGGTAGTTCCACTTTTACTTCATTGAGTATTCTCCAAACTTATTTCCAAAAGGGTCGTATTAGCTTGCATTCCCACCAGCAGTGTAGAAGTGTTCCCTTCTCTGCACATCCATGCCAACATCTGCAGTTTGGGGATTTTGTTATGTGGGCTAATCTGATCCCCATCTCTCACCATTAACAAAGATTGATTCTCACTGGATAAAAGATCTAAACTTAAGACACGAAACTATAAAAATACTAGAAGATAGTGCAGGGAAAATGCTTGAACAAATTGGCCTGGGAGAATCTTTTATGAGGAAAACCCCCGGGCAATTGAAGCAACACCAAAATTATATTCCTGGGATCTGATAAAAAAAAAAAAAAAAAAGGCTTCTGCACAGCCAACAGCACAGTAAATAAAGCAAACAGCTTTCAGAATGGGAAAAGATATTTTCAGTTTATGCTTCTGATAAAGGTCTGATAATTAGAATCTACAGAGAGCTCAAACTAATCAATAAGAAAAAACAGCTCCATTTCTATGGGGTTCTATTTTTACTCGAACAGAAGCTTCTCTGAAGAAGGCAGACACATGGCTTATAAACACATGAAAAATGCTCACCATCTTTAATCATCAGAGAAATGCAAATCAATACCACTTTGAGATATCATCTACCTCCAGTAACATTAGCCCACGTATCAAAATCTATTCTTAATTTTTAATATCAACAGACAACTCTAGAGATTAGAACAATCAGTTTATATTTGGTTACTCCTTGATTAATGAACATTTGGTTGTTGGAAAAAAAATTTTGTTTGGTTCTGCAAAGGAATACTGTAATAATTTCATACTAAATAGCCTTATGTTTATAAAGTGATATATTGTTGCTGTTATATATTAAATTAAATGTATAAGTCTTCTTCCCCATTCTAATAATGTACTGTTGGGAACATGTTTTGCATGTGTATATAATAATTTGAAATATTAAAGAAAACACTGAAATTAATGTTATGAATTGCAGTATTTTTCCAAGGAGTGTTTTTTTTTTTATTCTCCATGGTAGGATATAAACATTTACTTACATATCATTCTCACTGTATAAGGGTAAAATTGCAAAGTGTAATTATAAGTGTGTAATATAAGCTATTTGATATCATAGCTAAAAGGTAAATGGTTCTTAAACATTCCCTTTTCTACCACAAGTTTATAGTATTTGTAGACTTCACTGGATACCTCCATTTTCTTTAACAGTCATGAAATACATACTCTCATCATAATTATAAAGATGACTAGTTGAGAAATAATGATGCCAGACTATGTGAAAATCTTTCTAGTGTGTAAACATACATTCTCCAACTTCTTCCCAGAGTGGGAGCATTTAGCTTTCCGGGGTTTGTTTTCACTCTGTGTCTAATTAATAACCTCATGTACCCAAAACTTTTACCTGGAAAATTGAAATGTATTTGTATTGATATTTAAATGACAAAAGGTACAAGACCCTAATAATTGGATTTCATATAGCCAACCTAATTATTTCTAAAGGCTGACGATGTCCAAAAGTCTAATTTCCTACATGAGTTCTGTAAAGAATTTCTTCAATTCACATCCCATGATTTCTTTATTCAGGCACAAAATACATGTTCTTTCTTGAAGGGATTTTCTTACAGACATCAGATGTTTTGTATGAAATAAGAGCTAGTCTGGTTTTAAGACTGGAAAGAGTTAACAAAATTACCATTTTATTCTCATCCTCCAAGTGGTTCATTTTAAGTTCAACACCATAGGGTTGAGAGCAAGTAACAATTTTAATAAGGCTCGATTTTAACTAAATCATCAAATTTTAATGTTAATATTAATTTCAGCTATCAAAAGTGACTTCTCAGCGTGAACAGGTCTAAATCTAGCTTCACAGTCCACAGTCAAGGTCCCCCAGCTCTTGCAGTAGGTCTATTTCTATATAGTACACTTCAGAATAGCCAAAAAAAATCTTGCAAAAGAACAAAGTTGGGTAACGCCACACAGAATTCAAGAATGACTATAAAACTATAGCACTCAAGTTAATTCATTGTATTATAAAGATAGATAAATACATTGGTGGAACCAAATAGAGAATCCAAAATACATGCACCTGTTTATTTTTAATTGAGTATTCATTAAGAAACCAAGTAATACAATGAGATCCCAGATACCTATAAATATACCCTACAATGGAATAAAGACAACCTAGGAAAAGTAAGAAGAAAGATGTGAAAAAATTCTTCACAGAATAAATATTAATGGTCAAGAAGCAGATGACAAAGAGGTCCAACATCTTTAATTATCAGGAAAATGAAATGGCAGTAACAGTGACATAGTACTTCCTACTTTCTAGTTTTGGTAAAATTAAAAATATTGCATCACCAAGTACCAAGCATCAAGTCAATAAGAAGAGTCAACTATGTTTTTCATCTCCTGAAGTGATCATACACTGCCGATTAGCATGTGCCATGGTGCTTTAACTTGGCAAACAATTTTCCAGTTTTAAATAAAGTTAAATGCACAACCAACATATGTTCCAGGAATTCACCTTTTGGATGTTTATCCAGGAGGAATGAATACATGTCCAGAGAAACATGTGTACATTTATTTTACAAATAGCTTTACTCAAAAATATGACAAAATGGAAATGTTTCTCCTGTCCATCGACAAATAAAAAGATAAATTGTGATATATTCTTAAAATAAAATGTCGCTCAGCAATAAAATGTCATGAACTACCACTGATACATGCAGCGGCAAGGATGAGTTTAAAGAGCATTAATCAGACACAAACTCAGTATTATTCGTTTTTTCATGAATTTATGGAAGAGATAAACTAAAATATAGTGGTGGAAAATCATATAACGGAATTGGGAAATTTACTCCAAGGTGACGTTGAGGAATATTTGGGGGTTATAAAAATAAACTCTTAACTAGAAGAAGAAAAAGCATTTTGCAAATGTCATCCTTGTACACATGACATTTTACTGTATTAAATTTCTGCTCTTTCAACAGAAATCAATGTACAGAATCAACAGTTCAATTTTTTCGGTTTATTGGATTATAACTGACTGATAAAAACTACGTTAAGGTGTAAAACATAAAGTTTTCTTAAATGTGTACATTGTGAAATGATTACCACCATCAAGTGCACATAGTTCACTTTTTGTGTGTCTATATGGTGAAAGCATTTAAAATCTATTCTGTCAGCCCATTTCAAATGCACAATACAGTATTATTAACCACAATTGGCAAGCTGGATATTAGACCTCCAGAACTTATCCATCTTGTATGACTTAAACGCTGTGCTCTTTGATCAAAATCTCCAAGTATTTCCCGCTTTACATCCCCTGGCAACTGCCACCACCATTCTAATCTCTGCTTCTATGAGTCTGAATTTTTTAGATTCTACATAAACGTGTGAACATCTGGTAAAATATCACCCTGTTTGTAATATTTTTGTCTCTTAGAAGTTTTTCTCATATTTCTATATAATTTCTAAAACAAAATTTTAACAGAATATATCATATACCAGATGTATGTGTATAATTTACTTAATACATTTCCAAATTGTGCATTTAGCTTTCAGTATTTCACTGCACGGAAGAATGAAGATTTTATTTATGTATTTTAATAACTTGTATTACTTCTGCTGAACAAATTTCCAGAATCTGGTTTTCTGCCCAGTAAAGGGATCCAACTTTTCAACTCTTTATGGGTCTCTAGTGAGAGCTTTAGAATGATTACACTTCTCAGTTCATGGCACATTGTCACTAGTGAGCTGGCAAAGCCACTTTCTTATTTGTTTTTCAGTTTCTTGTGGTATGAGCTAAATTGCATTCACTCAAAATTCCTATCTTGAAGCCCTAGGCCCCAGAACCTCAGAATGTATTTGGAAATGGAACCTTTAAAGAGGCAATCAAACTAAATTGGGGTCATCAGTTGGGCCCTAATTCAATAAAAATAATGTTCTTATAATGAGAGGAGAAAAGGACAGAGAGAGGGAGATGGGCCAGTCACATGCACGGGCCCAGACGGTGGGCCAAAGAGGTGATGGCACAGTGAAAGGCAGCTGTCCGCAGGCCAAGGTGAGGGGCCTCACTACCAAACCTGCTGATATCTCGTTCTGGGATTTCTATGCTCTAGAATGGTAAGAAAATAAATTTCTGTTGTTTAAGCCATGAAGCCTGCAATATTTTGTTAGGACAGTCTTCAACAGGTAATCACCATATTTAATGGGAATATTGTCATAGTCTTGTGTTCTTCCATGGTGTACAGTATTATTCCCATGTGCATGAATTTAAGCTTTATTTAAATATCGGCTTGCCATATATCTTCGTTTTCAGTTTTAATTTAAGGCCTACAGGGGAAGACTTTGTAATATGCAAAAAGGTCTGAATCACCAAGGGAAAGAATTTCCCCAAGGTATATATCACTTTCTACATAAGTCTATTAGTCATCACATGCATAAAAAATATATACCTAACGTGTTCAGTACTTATAATAATGCATTTATGCCTTGGGAAAGCTAGAAATTCAAAATAACACAAAATACTCTGGGTCTTCACCAGTGGTTGTCTTCTATTTTTTCTCACCTGAAAAGTAAGCATAAAAGAAAAGCATAAAATAATAATTTTGATACATGAGGATTGTTTCTTGGAAGACACATCCTTCTTTGAACATCCACATCATCCAATTTCTTTAAATAATTACGTATCCAATTTTACACTTTGAAGTAGAAGGGCAATGGGGAAGCCAACAAAGCTAGTGACGTCAGAAACATTTGTAGATACAGTTAGAACTAATCTGAGTACTAGACCATCAGTTCCTAGATCTCACATACTCCATGTTTGTTATAATGAGTCTCTGAAGAGAAATAAGTTACTTTGACAAAAACACTTCAACCAGAGGTCATGGAATTGAACCCAACGTCAATAATAATGAGCTCAAACTCCCACAAAGAAGACTCACAGGGGTTCTCACTAAATTCCTAGAGGGAGACCTTGTTAAGGAACCAATCCCACGTGGCATCTTCACTGGGATGTAAAAGGCAATGTGTGTGTTGTATCTTAGATTACCGATGCTCAAACTTAGGGTCTCAAAGGTTTACAGAACCTCATCTTCTCTTATTGCTGCATCCATGTAGACCCTTTTACTGAGAACCTGAGCAGATTCTCCTCTAGAGGTGGGTTAAAAATATTTATTTTTATACAATGATTTTTAAAGGTAAAAAGAAAAACCTCAGTGAAACTTTTTATAGCATGGTTTTAGTTTTGCAATATTATCCAAAATGTTTCAGAAAATATTTTGTAAAAGATAATTGGATACACAACTACCCAAAATCTAGATGATACCTCATTTTGAGAATATGAATATACATTGCAGTTTTTTCTGAAAAAAAATTTATTAAATCTGATATCCTACAGACAAAGATATATCTCTACATTTATACATACATACATACACAGGTTTATATTTATATGTATGTAAGTATATAAGATATATGTGTGTGTGTGTATGTATTTATACATGGTGTCGATCAAGTTCATGCACAGTTTGAAATTTGCAACTTTTTTTTTTTTTTTTTTTTGCAGTTTTTGGCTGGGGCTGGGTTTGAACCCACTACCTCTGGCACATGGGGCCAGCGCACTACTCCTTTGAGCCACAGGCACAGCCCAATTTGCAACTATTTTAAATTGCACACGAACTTTATAGACACTGTGTGTGTGTGTAAGTACTATGTAATTAGTATAATAGTGAACCCCTTTAAGTAAACTATGGTAAATAAGCCTGCCAACATTTTAGTAAAGAAAGTACTTCAAAGAAGGATTTCTAAGACATATCAAAAAGAAAGTTTCTATTTGAAGAGAGGTGTTTGCATAAACAGGAGTAAGACTTTGTCAAACTCAGAACCTTAGATTCTTGGTTTGATAGGTCATAACCTCTGCTCTGTAATCAAAGAAAAAATAAAACCCAGGAAGCAAATATTTATTTCCCTTAGTTCAACTGACCTAAATGAGAATGTTTAAAATAAGTTCTCTGTCTTTTTCTTCTACCATAAATTTTAAAGTAAAAAAGAACAAAAAGTACAAGAAAACCATTTCTGAAGTATTCTTGTTATAGTCTAATATTATAACCCATTGGTTGCAGAATAGTGGTGCTGTCTTAAAGATAATTTATCCTTCTATCAACCAAGTTAAACATTAGTCTTATTAAAAAGATTAACCATGGCTAGAGAATGATGAGGAATGATGTTCTTGATTACTACAAAACTCAAGTTTTGGGCTCCACTTGACACCATGTTCATTTCTGTTTTGTGATTGCCTGGGGCCGCTGCTGCAAAGGTGGGCAGAATTCTTTCAGAGATGTTATCTTTAAAAAAACAGAAAAGATAGCAATTTCAGAAGAATCTCTAAGCTTAAGAATACAGAGGATCAGAGTTAAAAAATATTTTCACTGTGCACCTTCTGGGATAGCGTGATTAGAAAATTAATATGGACCTAATTGTGAAATGTATGAAAGACGAGGCCAAAGTGTTTTTCAGTTATTCTGCAATATTGCTCAGATTATACATCTTAATAACCCAAAAGACAAATAACTGGCATTTCTACTATTAAATCTGAGAGAATCATCACTTAATGACCAGGAAGGATAAAATAGTCAATGACAGAGTTAATGAAGACTTGACCTAAGGAAGTAGAAGAGAAAGGTGGGTAGGATGGGAAATTATTCATAGAAATTAGCAAATAATGCCCTCTGGACCTTTCAAAGAGAATAACAGGGGATGAATCTGATGTTGCTGTTAAAATGATTGCTTTGAAGACTTAAATACTGCATTTTCAAATAAAGTGTAAAGCAGGTCATACACTAGGTTTCAACAGAATCAGGATAGATGATACAATTTGGAAAGGTTAACATTGGCTGATAGTTGATATGTCTGTTAAGGGAGACATGGAGAGACTGAAAGCTGCAGACAGACTACTAAAAACTGCAATCCCTCCGGAGGCAAAGTAAGAAAGAGCCGTGGAGTATTTTCTATGCCAGAGTAGCATTTTCAGCATACTCACCCTTGCCTAGAATCCCAGAATGCTCTTTCTGTCATTTACCAAGTAGCTAATCCCTTCCAAACCTTTAGATTGAAGTGCCAACTTCTCAGAGAGACTTCCCCTTAACATTCTTTGTGAAATTATTCTCCCCGGTTCTCCTAATGTGTCTTCTTGTTTAATTTTTATTATACTTATTTTAATATGTAATTATCATGTTTACATGTTTCTTGGCCAGATTTTTGTCCCTTCTCTATCATTGGAAGAGCGGGGCCAGGATGTAAGGGATAAGTAATTTATCTGAAGCCTGAACACTGCTTAACATAGAAATTCATCAATTTTGTGTTAAATAAATTTTAAAAAAAGATGATTTAAAGAATCTCAGAATGAGAGTTATGCTTGATATCACAAAGAAACTGGGATCAGATAATAATTTTAGGAATTATTTTTGTCTTATTTATTTGATTTGTCATTTTTTTTTCTGGCAGCAGAATAATTTTGTGTTTTTCTTCCTATTTTATTCCATAGAATGAGAGAAAATGTCAGCAGCTTTAGATGTTTTTCACTTAGACATTTATGAGGCTACAGTCTTGACTCCTCAGCATTTAACTTTGCATTTTCAGATAAGGGATTATGAAGAGGGTTTCTTTGGGCCAGGTGCCCACCACTGGAATTAGCAATTATTCATTGAAAGGGACTCTTAATCCGCTTAATTACAGCAAGGTGATTATTCTTTAACAAAAAAAATCCGAGAAAATATTCAGCCAGATTAAAATAGCATGTAATTTTGGCTCGGCGCCTGTGGCTCAACGGGCAAAGGCTCCAGCCACGTACACCTCAGCCGGCGGGTTTGAATCCAGCCTGGGCCCACCAAACAACAATGGCGGCTGCAACAAAAAAATGGCCTGGCATTGTGGCGGGTGCCTGTAGTCCCAGCTACTTGGGAGGTGGAGGCAAGAGACTCGCTTGAGCCCAGGAATTGGAGGTTGCTGTGAGCTGTGATGCCACAGCACTCTATCCAGGGCGACAGCTTGAGGCTCTGTCTCAAGAAAAAAAAAGCATGTAATTT
>CAUYRH010006151.1:0-19861 GCA_963574655.1 Perodicticus potto
TCTTAACACAATAACTAAGAAAATGCCATGAAGGCTATGTTAACCAGTTTGATGAAAATATTTCAGATTGTATATGAAACCAGCACATTGTACCCCATGATTGCATTAATGTACACAGCTATGACTTAATTAAAAAAAAAAAACAACTTTTGTTCTTTGAACAATACTGTTAAGTAAAAGAAAAAGCATGCAACAGATGGGGGAGAAAATATCAGCAAAACACATATCTAATAAAGGATCTGTATCCAGGAAATACGAAGACCACTTAAAACCCAATAATGAGAAACTAAACAATCTAACTAAAAATGGGTAAAAGATATGAACCAAAAAAGACATGAATGGGAGATAAACACACAAAAGAAATTCAACATTTTTAGTTACTAGGGAAGTACAATGAGATACTTCTCACACCCACTAGTGTGGCTAAAATTAAAAATGACTGCCAATACTGAGGGTCAGCAAGAAGAGAATACCCATAAATTGTACACGAGAACATAGTGTTACCATCACTTTGAATAACAGTTTAGCAGGCTTTCATAAAATTAAAAATATACCTATGACTCATAAGTATTTTCCCAAGAGAAAAGGAAATATATGTCCATATAAAGATTGAATGTCCACAAAAAAAATTCTTTTTTTTTTTTTTTTTTTTTTTTGAGACAGAGTCTCAAGCTGTCGCCTTGGATAGAGTGCCATGATGTCACAGCTCACAGCTACCTCAAACCCTTTGGCTTAAGCGATTCTCTGGCCCCAGCCTCCCAAGTAGCTGGGACTACAGGTGCCTGCCACAACATCCGGCCATTTTTTGGTTGCAGTTGTCATTATTTTTTGGCAGGCCTCAGGCTGGATTTGAACCCACCAGCTCTGTTGTATGTGGCTGGCACCCCAGCCACTGAGCTACAGGCACTAAGCCTCTATTCTTTTTTTTTTTTTTTAGTAGAAACAAGGTCTCACTCAGGCTTGTCTCGAACTAGTGAGCTCAAGCAATTCACCCGCCTCGGCCTCCCAGAGTGCTAGGATTACAGGTGTGAGCCACCACACTTGGCCAAAAGATTTTATTCTTAATAGTGAAAAACTGAGAACCCAAATGTCCATTGAAAGATGAATGGATAAATAAATTGTGATACCTCACTACAACAGAATACTACTCAGCAGTAAGAAAAAACAAAATAGTGACACACAAAATGGATGAATCTCAAAAACAATATGCTATGTGAAAGAAGTCTGATTCATAAGGCTACATATTATATAATTCCATTTATGTAGAACTCATTAGAAAAGGCAATCCAATCTATAGTCATTGAAATCAGTTCGGTGTATGCTTTATGGGGGAAGGGAGTCTGGGAGTGGGATGACCTGAAAGATGCATGAAGGAGATTTTTGGAATAGAATGCTTTGTGTCTTGATGGTGATGATTGTTTTTTTGTTTGTTTGTTTGTTTTGAGACAGAGCCTCAAGCTGTTGCCCTGGGTAGAGTGCCATGGCGTCCCAGCTCGCAGCAACCTCCAAATCCTGGGCTTAAGCGATTCTCTTGCCTTAGCCTCCCAAGTAGCTGGGACTACAGGCACCCGCCACAGCGCCCAGCTATTTTTTTGTTGTAGTTGCCATTCTTTGACAGGCCCAGGCTGGATTCAAACCCGCCAGCGCTGGTGTATGTGGCTGGCACCTTAGCCGCTTGAGCTACAGGTGCCACCCAATGGTGATGATTGTTAATGAGTATATATTTATCAAAACTTTTCAAACTATATACTTGAGGTGGGAATGTTTGGAGAATATTCTCCTACATGTCTCAAGAATGGGAAAAATGCATCCCATGTACTCAGTACTAATCGGAAAATAGATAAACAAATACAGGCCCACACAATATAAAAACACAAATTGAAGAAAGGGGAAGGAGGGAGGGGCTCAGTAAGATCCCACCTGTTGAGTCCAGTGTAGGGGTATATGGCACACTTCCTGGGTGAAAGACTCAACTACAACTCAGACTTTGGACTTTACCTTACAAACACAAATAATGTAACCTAATTATGTGTACCCTCATAATAACCCACTTTTTTAAGTGACTGCATTTTAATATATGTAAATTATACCTCACTATTTTGTAATGCAATTTATCACATTAACTAAATAAACTAAAACAAGCTTATCATCTCAATAAATGCGGAAAAAGCATTCAATAAAATTCTCTATCAGCTGGGCATGGTGGCTCACACCTGTAATTCCAGCACTTTGGGTGGCTGAGGCAAAAGGATCAATTGAGACAAGGATCCTTTGAAGACCAGCCTTGGCAACATAGCAAGACCCGCATATCTACAGAAAAAAATTTAAACATTAGCTGGTCATGGTGGCACAGCCTGAAGTCCTATCTACCTGAGACGTTGAGGTGGGAGTATTGTTTGAACCCAGGAGTTCAAGGCTGCAGTGAGCTATGATTAGGGCCACTACACTAGAGCCTGGGTGACAGAGCAAGTCCTTGTTTTTTATTATTTTCTTTTTGTTGTTTTTTAACATTAATACATTTATGGGGTACAATGTGCTGATTTCATATACAATTTGGAATGCTTAAATTGTACTAGTTAATATATCCCTCACCTCATTTACTTAATTATTGTGTTAAGACATTTATACTCTATGCTTAATAGATCCAACATGTACCCTTCCAATATGCACCATAGGTGTGATCCTACCATTCACCCTTCCTCCATCGGACCTCCCCCCTCCCCTCCAATCACCCCCTCCCTCCTCTATCCTGGGCCATAGTAGTGATCTACTCTTCATATGAAAGTGTGAGTGATTGTAAATTGGTTTCATAATAGTACTGAGTACATTGGATACTTTTTCCTCCAGTCTTGAGATACTTTACTAAGTAGAATATGTTCCAGCTCCAAAGTCCTTGTTTTTTAAAAATGAACTATCTACTCATGATTAAAACTTTCTTAACTTCAAAAGAGAGGTAAACTGCCTTAAAGGGTGTATTTTACAAAGAACCTAGAGCATACATCGTATTTACTAGTGTAATGCTAAAAGCTTTCCCTTTGAGTCTGAGAATAAGACTCTTCTTACAACACTGTACTACAAGTCCTAGCCAGTACAATTAGCAAACAGAAATAAACAAGAAGTACAAAGATTAGAAAGGAAGAAATAAAACTTATTCATAGATATATTTGTGCCCATACTAAAGTCTGAAACTATAGCTAATCTTTGAACTAACAAATAATTTCAGGGCGGCACTTGTGGCTCAGTGGGTAGGGCACCAGCCCCACATGCTGAGGGTGGGGGATTCAAACCTGGCCATGGCCAAACTGCAACAAAAAATAGCTGGGCATTGTGGCAGATGCCTGTAGTCCCAGCTACTTGGGAGGCTGAGGTGAGAGGAGTTGGAGGTTGCTGTGAGCTGTGTGATGCCACGGCACTCTCCCAAGGGCAATAAAGTGAGATTTTGTCTCAAAATACAAAAAAAATTAGCAAAGTTGCCAGACACAAAGTCAAAAAACCAACTTTATTTTTATACACCAGAGACAATTTATTATGTGAAATTTTAAGAATATGCCATTTTTTTTCATTGAACCCAAGGAAGAGGCCTTGGGAACACCAGTTTTTGCTTGTTTGTTTGTCTGTTTGTTTTGATATCATTTACAGTAGCATCACAAAAGATCAGATACCTAGGAATAAATCTAATGTATGATATACTGATATTCAAAAGTTCCATACAGAAAATTATGAAACACCCTGAGAAACTAAAGGCATAAACCCATGGAGCAATACCAATATTATGTATCAAAAAACCCAATAATAAAGCATAAATGTTGATTTTCCCAAAAATGATTAATTAAAATTCCAATTAAAATCCTAACTTTATTGTCAAAAGTAACAATGGATTCTAAAATTTATAACATGAAAACAAAGAGCCAAAAATATCCAAAGCAGTATTAAAGAACAACAACTCTAATGGATATCAAAACTTATAGCTACAGTAATAAAGATAATGTACAAAAATATTCAGACCAATAAAAGAGATGTCCCAGAAATACACAGAGATATCTATGGGAGTTTGATTTATTATAAAAGATGTACTGCAGAGAAGGGAGGAAAGTCTTTTCAATAAATAATCTTGGATGAATTGTAAATCCCTTTATTGAGAAATAAAATTTTCCCAACACAACCAATTTATAAAATTCAATTCCAGGAAAACTACTTATTTAAATATGAAAGGAAAACAATAAAACTTTTGGAGTAGGGAAATATTTAACAGGATATACAAAAATAACATTTATTTTAAAATCAATAATTTGAATTACATTAAAATTAAGAATTTTTTATCATTGAAACTATTCAGAAAGTGAAAGAGAAATCATAAGAATAAAAGATATTTGTGCCTCGGTGCCCATAGCTCAGAGGTTAGGGTGCTGGCCACATACACTGGAGCTGGCAGCTTCGAACCCGGCCCAGGCCTGCTAAACAACGACAACTACAATTAAAAAAAAAATAGCTGGGCATTGTAGCGGGCACCTGTAGTCCCAGCTACTTGGGAAGCTGAGGCAAGAGAATCACTTAAGCCCAAGATTTTGAGGTTTCTGTGAGTTGCGATGCCACGACACTCTACTGAGGACAACATAATAAGACTCTGTCTCAAAAAAATAAATAAATAAACCAAAAATAAAATATATCTGCAGTAAAATAGCAATGCCCGTTCACTGTCTATGGCAAATGTATCCTGCTTTGTAAACTTTCCTATTCTGTAAGCCTATCTTTCTTTTCCTCAATAAGTTTGGTTTCATGATTGCCTTAAAAAAAATAACAAAATGAGTACATCCAAAATATATGAAGAATTACTACAAATCAACATATAATCCAATTTAATATCAAAATGAGTTAAGAGTTTAACAACACATTATAAAAGGAAATATCAAAAAAAAATTTGTTTTGTTTTGTTTTGTTTTGTTTTGTTTAGAGAGAGTCTCACTTTGTCACCCTTGGCAGAGTGCCTTGGCTTCATGGCTCACAGCAACCTCCAGCTCCTGGGCTTAGGCCATTCTCTTGTCTCAGCCTCCCGAGTAACTGGGACTACAGGCGCCTGCCACAACGCCCAGCTATTTTTTTGTTGCAGTTCGGCCAGGGCCGGGTTTGAACCCACCACTCTTGGTATATTTTTAAAAAGAAGATATCTAAATAGCCAATAAACATGAAAATGTGTTCAACCTCATTAAATTAAATGCACCATGAGATACAACTACATACCTAGCAAGGTGCTTAAAATTAAAAAGACTTGCAATATTAAGTGATGGTGAGGATGTGGAACAACAGGAACTCCCACACACAGTTCAGGGAAGTATAAAATGTAACAATTACCAGAGCTGATTTATCCATACCTTATAAGCTAACAATTCTACTCCTATGCATACATCCAACAGAATGAGTGCACACATGTCTTCAGGTTACAAGTGAAAAACACACTCATAGCAGTATTACTCATAAAAACACACAACTATAAACATCCAAATGTTTAGTAACACAAACTAAAATGGAAGAAGGAAAATGAACAAGCTACGTTTATACAAAACAAGGATAACTCTCACAAATGTTCTTTGAGCAAAATAAGTCAACCCACCCAACTATGATTATGTAACTCTGCTTATAGAAACTTTATTAACAAAGCAAACTAAGCTATAATTTTAGAATTCAGAAAGGTAGTTACCATTGGGAAGCAGGGAGGGATAGGAACTGAGGGGGAGGACATATAGGGGTTGAGTGTGTGACATATTGCAATTTTCCATTTCTTGACGTGGGTGGCAGTCACACAAATCTATTCAGTGAGGTGTTTGCTTATTTTATGTGTATTGTTTCACCTATACTTTATGGTTTTAAAGGTGACAAATGGGGAAACGAGGGGACTAGGGACAAGATGGCTGACTGAGCATTTGTCAGAGGTCTCATCTAGGAGGAGGAAAATTGGACTGAAGTGAACTTGGAGTAGTTGAAATTAGGGAGTATGGCTCGGCGCCTGTGGCTCAATGGGCTAAGGCGCCAGCCACGTACACCTGAGCTGGCAGGTTTGAATCCAGCCTGGGCCCACCGAACTACAATGATGGCTGCAACCAAAAAATGGCCTGGCGTTGTAGTGGGTGCCTGTAGTCCCAGCTACATGGGAGGCAGAGGCAGGAGACTCGCTTGAGCCCAGGAATTGGAGGTTGCTGTGAGCTGTGATGCCACAGCACTCTCTCCAGGGTGACAGCTTGAGGCTCTGTCTCAAAAAAAAAAAAAAAAGAAAAGAAATTAGGGAGTAGACAGCAAGAAGAAGAAATCAAGGTGTTTAGCAACTCCATGGAGACAAAATAAGAGGACTAAGATGAGAAAGAGGAAGGGAAATACCAGAGGACAGTCACAGAGTGGACCAGACTGGAGGAGCCCAGAGAACAGAAGGGTAAGGGGCAGCCCTCCATCACTGGGCACTCTCTTAGCAGCAAATCACAAGAGCTCTCATCCCACAGGAGAGTGCCATGAGGGAAAAAAGACCCAGTTTTCTTGTACCTATGAATATCCTCCTCTGGGCTCCCCCTAAGCGCTGGACAGAATAGTGAGCAATTTTGGCAACACCTGTCTTGCCACCTTGTGGCCACAATCCATCCCCCATCTTCCTTGGGTTATGCAACAGACTTCCCCCTGTAGAGGCCTACTTATCATTGGGAGGGCGAGTTGGAGTGCTACCCTGGCCCAAACAGCTGGACTCCCAGGCACCAGGAAAGCAAATGAGATTTGAACCCACCCAGCCCCCATAGCAACCAAGGAAGTAAGGGTTACACAGGCTACTTGCTTTGCAACTAATAGCTAGAAGGATCGTTAGCTGGCCACAGGAGGAAAGGAAGATAGGCCCTGCCCAACCAATGTGTCTCGTTGGATCTCTTGAGGGACTTCTGCATTGTGTGGCACAGTGAACTGAGTGTGCCCCACCTCCTATTGTAGGAGGAAATGGTGGCTCAAGAACACTAACTTTGACAAGGCAGGGTCTTTCCTGAGTCTCTCTCCTGCTAGGGTGGAATGTTCCCTACCCTCTGGAGTGGTGCTGTCTGGCATTTGTGCCCAGTGGGTCCTGGTGGTTCATCCCCCAAGACCCCTCCTGCCAACTTCAAGGGAGGATTGTCTAGCCTCTGGAAACCCACTCTGGGAAATTCTTGCACAGCAGACACTAAACCATAGATCTCCACACACACACACCCCCAACCATATGTGAATGCTGCAGCCTGGATATCACCTAAGACCATGGCTTTTTGAAGTTGTTTTCCTGGACCCCCTCCTGCCAAATTGGAGAGGGTGGGTTGAGCCATGAGTGCCCCCACTCTGGGAAATTCCTGGGAAGCAGACAGCAAGCTCCAGATTCCTCTTCCTCTATCATAGGCGAAATCCCTGGTGCTTCAAATATGCTGCAACCCATATTATGGCAAAAACATGGCTCTTAATTTGTTTAAGGGCAGGCTGGAACTTGGGTTGAAACTGTTCTGCTCACTATACAACAGATGCCCCTGGACTGAGAGTGTCACCTGGGGTTCCTGTCCCCAGCCCCACCCCCACTCAACCTGGAGACATCAAGGGTGGTTCTCACAGACCCTCACACTCTGCAGCCCTGAGGGGGAACTTTAGGAGACTGCATGCAGGAGGGGCCACAGGTGTAAGCAGCGGTTTATTTGATCAGTCACTGGTGAAGGAGAGTGGTGAACACCATATCCTGGGACTTCTGGATCTGATTTCTGCCCAACAGTTTTAGTTTCCAAACAGGTCCCCTGGGTGCTATAAGGGACTCCAACTAGATTATCTCTCAAAAATAATTTAGGGAAAACCTAACTTCCAGCTTAAAAACTATAATGAATACATCAATGAACTAAAAATACAAATGGGGAGCAGAAGAACCCTGGCAACATGAAAAATCAGAGCAGATCAAGGAAGATTACAAGGGAGATACAGGTGAAAATGCCATCTACACAGAAATTGTTGAAATCACAGAAGTAGAATTGAGAACATGGAAAGAAAATAAGATGAATGGAATTGAGAAGAAGATGGAAAAAGAAATCCAAAAACTATCTCAAGAAATCAGTGAAGTTAAAGACAAAGTGAATAAGGATGTGGACATACTTAAGAAGGAGATAGCTGAGCTCAAGGAATTGATAAAGCACTCAAGGAGTTTCAAAACACAGTAGAGAGTCTCAGGAATACAGTAGAGCATGGAGAAGAAAGAATCTCAGAAATTGAAAACAAACAGAAAAAGCACACATTGACAACCCAGTCAACCATCTCAAGGAGGTAGAAAAAGAAGAGGGATCCAATCCTAAACCTAGGAGGAGAAAAGAAATAAGCTAAATTAAACCAGAATTAAATGAAATTGAGAACAAAAGAACCATTTAAAAGACCAGTGAACAAAAATTTGGTTCTTTGAAAAGATTAATAAAATTGATAAATCCTTGACCAAATTAAGTAGAAATAGAAAAGTAAGATCTCTAGCAACTTCAATCAGCAACAAACATGGGGAATTAACAACAGATACCACATAGATACAAAAGTTCATCACTGATTACTACAAAAAACTCCATGCCCAGAAATTTGAAAACATGGAGAAAATGGACCAATACCTGGAAACATACTACCTCCCTAAATTCAACCACAAAGAATTAGAAATTTTGAACAAACTAATATTGATCATCAAAATTGTGTAAATAATACAAAATATTCCAACAAATAAAAGTCCTAGACCAGATGGTTTCACACCAAAGAATTCTATCAAGTCTTCAAAGGGGAACTCATATGTCTATTGCAGAACCTTTTCCAAAACATAGAGAAGGAAGGAACCCTCCCAAAATGGTCTATGAAGTAAACACTACCCTGAAAGTCAAACCAAGAAGGGACCCAACAAAAAAATAAAACTACAGGCAAATATTATTAATGAATATCAATGCAAAAATATTCAATAAAATTCCAGCAAACAGACTACAGTGACGCATTTAAAAAATTACTCATCATGATCAGTTAGGGTTGCAAGGTTGATTTCACATATGCAAATCTATAAATGTAATGTACCACATAAATAAAAGCAAAACCAAAAACCATATGATCCTCTCAACAGATGCAGAAAAAGCAATCCCCAAATTCAGCATTTTTTTCTAACAAGAACACTTAAGAAAATTAGCATAGAGGGCACATTTCTTAAACTGATAGAAGCCATCTATGACAAACTCACAGCCAATATTATACTGAATGGAGTAAAACTGAAAGCATTTCCACTCAGAACTAGTACCAGACAAGGATGTTCACTATCACCACTACCATTCAACACAGTTTTGGAAGTTTTAACCAATGTGAGCAGGCATGAGGAAGATATTAAGGGAATCCAAATAGGGGCAGAGAAGGTCAAACTCTATTTGCTAATGTTATGGTCTTATACTTAGAAAACCCCAGAGACTCAACCATAGGATTCCTGGAAGTGATCAAGAATACAGTAACATCTCAGGATACAAAATCAATATTCACATATAGTCCATTAACAGTCAAGCTGAGAATCAAATAAAAAACACAGTACCCCAGCACATTGTGCCCCATGATTGCACCAATGTACACAATTATGATTTAATAAAAAATAAAAAAAAAACCAAACACACAGTACCCTTCACAGTAGCTTGAAAGAAAATGAAATACCTAGGAATATACCTAACAAAAGATGTGAAGGATCTTTACAGGAGGAACTATGAAACCCTGAGAAAATAAATAGCAGATGATGTTAACAAAATGAAAGAATATACCATGCTAATGGCTGGGAAGAATCAACATTGTTAAAATGTCCATACTACCCAAAGCAATCTACAGATTTAATGCAATCCCTATCAAAGAACCAACATCATACTTTGAAGAACTTGTAAAAATAGTACTTCATGTCATATAGAACCAGAAAAAACCCTGAATAGCTGATGAAATTCTTCAAAATAAAAACAAATCTGGAGACATCACATTACCAGATTTCAAGTTATACAAGTCTGTACTCATCAAAACAGCATGGTACTAGCATGAAAATAGATATATATAGATCTATGGAATAGAACAGAGAACATAGAGATGATCCCAGCCACATAATGCCATCGGCTTTTCTATAAACTAAACAAAAGCATACAATGGGGAAAGGAATTCCTTTTTAATAAATGATGCTGGGAAAACTGATAGCCACGTGTAGAAGACTAAAACTGGACCAACATCTTTCACCACTTACAGAAATTGACTCTCACCACATAAAAGATTTAAATTTAAGAAACAAAATGATGAAAATTCTAGAAGAAAGTGTAGGAAAAACACTAGACAACCAACATTGGCCTGGGAAATGATTTTATGAAGAAGGACCCCTTGGCAACTGCAGCAACACAGAAAACCCCAGTGAAAATAGCCCACATCACAAAGTCCCAAAGCTTCAGATGCTGGAAGAGATGTGGAGAGAAGGGAACACTTTTATGCTTTTGGTGGGATTGCAAACTAACATAGCATCTATGGAAAGAAGAATGCAGAATCCTCAAAGAACTAAAACTAACCCTTCCATTTGATCCCACAATCCCAACACTACCCAGAAGAAAAAAAATCATCTTACCATAAGGACATTTCTATTAGTACATTCATCACAGCTCAATTTACAATTGCTTAGACGTAGAATCAACCTAAGTTCCCATCAACTCATGAATGGATTAATACTATGGAATAAATACTATTCAGCCCTGAAAAACATTGAGACTTTACATCTTTCGTATTTACCCAGATGAAATAGAAGAACATTCTTCTTAGTAAAATATTTTGAGAATAAAAAATCAAGTATACAATGGACAAAATACTAATATGAAACCAATATATAAAAACTACACTCCCACATGAGCAAAAAGCAAAATCAAATTCAAGTGTGGGCACAGGAGAATGAAGGAAACAGGAGAGGGGAGGTGGGAGGAGGATTGGTAAACTCTCACCTAATGGCCATAATGTAAATGTATACAGCACATCCCCTGGGTGAAGGGCTCAATTACAAGTTGAAATTTACCTAGCAAACAATGTAACCTAATCATCTATAGACTCATATTAATCTGAAATTTTAAAAAATGGGGGAAAGATATGAACGGGAAAGCTATAGAAAAACCCCAAAAACTCATACCCATATGAAAAAATGTTCACGATCATTGGTAACCAGAGAAATACAAATTGAAACAATAAAATATCCCTTTATATCTTTCAGCCTGGAAGAAATAGCTTCATTATACAAATTACGGGCGAGGATATACATAGGACACCTCATTCACTAGTGTTGGGAACACAGACTGATCAGGCCATTCTGAAGGGGTGTGTGTGTATATGTCTACTATTACTGAACAACTTCATTCCTCATTATATATTTCAAATAATTTCCTATATTGATTCATAAGGAGACATGTATTTGAATGTTCACTACAATGTTATTTGTGGTGACCAGACTTAGTTTCTATTTGAGGTTCATCACTGAAAATAGCACATGTGAAATGAGGTAGTTGAACTCCATGTAGCATTATGCAGAACAAGAAGTAATAAATTAAAAACATGGATGGACTTTAAAAAGTGTTTAATAAAACTATAAACAGAATAAGATATAATACAATGCCACACATGTAGATTAAAAATACTTAGACACCAAATTAAGGTACATTTTTCAAGAACACATAGAACCTAAATGACACACATTAAACATAGTTGACTAATCTGGAGAGTAGGGAAAAATGAGACCAGAGAATGATATTAAAAGGAATTTTTAAATAAACAATAAAGAAAAGTATGAATAGCCAGAACCAGACACCAACTTAACCAAATATCCAAGTTAGCATCGCCAGTAATGAGACAAAGTGACATAATGTGCCTCCTGATAGGATGCACTAAGGACACAATACTCTGTAATACTCTTGCCAAACACACATAACCAGATTTAATGAAGGAACCATCAGATAATTCCAAATTGAGGGACATTCAACAAAATGACTGGACTCTTCAAAAATATCAAAATCATGAATGACAAAGGAAGGCTGGGAAACAGGTCCAGAATATAGTAGACTAGAGACATGACAATTAAACATAGGATCTTTGATTAGATCCTAAACCAGAAATAGACCAATGGTGAGACAAGTGAAATCGGAATAAGGTGGGTAGGATTTACTATACATATTAACATCTGGAGAACAAATGACGAGTCCGTGGGCACTCTCAATGTTATTTTTTTATATACTTCACATATTGTGAAATCCTTTTAAAGTGTAAATTCAGAAGCTTTTACCATATTCTCAAAGGTGGGCAACTATCACCAAACATTAATTTTGTAACTTTTTCATAACCCCCAAAGAGAAACTGTGTACCCATTAGCGGTCACTTCCCACTTCCTTCTACCCCCAGTCCCTAGCAACCACTCATCATCTACTGCCCCTAGAGTGTTGCCTATTTTGGACATTTCATACAAATGGAATTCCACAATATGGGGCTTTTGTGTGTCCAGCTTTGTTCACTTAGCATGATATTTTTGAGGTTCATCCACATTGTAGCTTGAATCAGTACTTCATTCCTTTTATGGCTGTATAATATTTCACTGAATGTATATAACATATTATCATTCATCAGATGATGAGCATTTGGGTTGTTTCCATCTTGTGGCTACTGTGAATAGGAATAAGTGTTGCTATAAACATGTACATACATGTATTTGAGTACCTGTTTTCAATCCTTTTGCATATATACATAGGAATAGAATCTGCCAAACTTTTCCAAAGAAGCTGCACCATTTTAAATTCTCACCATCACTGCCTTTGTCTTATTTTTGCAACTTCTTTAAAATTTGAAATTACAATATTTCAAAGTTAAAAGTTTTTATATAGCCAGGTTGCTGTGTTTCTTCTCATAATATCCAACAAACCAATGTCTATCCCTTCCTGGAGAGAAAAAGTGAGAAAACCAACCCTTGGCATTTGTACCTTTCTGTCCTGTTTTCACTCACCACACTTCTGACACCAAATGAAGTATTTTTTTTTCCACCACACCAACTAATTCTGACATCGTCTATGTGGAATTTGTGTGAGATCACACAAGATAAGGGCCCAGTCCCATTTCAAATGCCAATTTCAAGTCCCAGACCACTTATGGCTGGCTATCAATCAGGAGTTTCATGACCTCCTTGTCACGTTTTTGATAATTTGCTAGAATAGCCCACAAAACAGGGAAACTGTTTACTTAATGTTACTGGCTTATTATAAAGAATACAAGTCAGGAACAGCCACATGGAAGAGATGTACAGGGCAAAGTATGTAGGAAGGGATTATGAGCTTCCCTGCCCTCTCCAGAGATGCTACCCCCTCAACACCTCCATTTGTTCACAAACTCAGAAGCTATCTGAACCTCACCGTTCTGTGGATTTTACAGAAATTCCACGACACAACTGATTAAATGGTCACTGGTGATTGCTGTGGTCTTGTGTACCTCAAAGTTCACGCTGAAATTTAATCACCAATATAGTACTATTAAGGGGTGGGGTTTTCAGGAAGTGATTAAGTCACAAGGGTGGATCCCACATGGATGGGATTAGTGCCCTTATAAAAGAACTTAAAGGACTGGGATCTCTCTTTTCTGCTTTTCTGCCATGCTGCCAGGTTCAGGACATGTCTTTTGCCCTTCTACCTTCCATTATATTAGGACACAGCAAGAAAGCCCTCACCAGACACCAAATGCTTAGCCTCCAAAATTGTAAGACACACAATAAATTTCTGTTCTTTATCAATTAGTTTATCTCAGGTATTTTACGGCAGGACAAATGAACAGAAACAGAAATAAGTACCAGAGAAATAGGGTATCACTGTAACAAATACCCAAAACATGAAAAGCGAACATAGGATGTTTGGCATTAGCAAGTTTCTAAGCAAAGTATACTAAGCAAAGGGTACTGCATGGCTTTTCTTTTCTTTTTCTTTTGTAGAGACAGTCTTACTTTGTTGCCCTCGGTAGAGTGCAGTGGCAACACACTGCTCACAGCAAACTTCAACTCCTGGGCTTAGGCGATTCTCCTGCCTTGGGCTCCTGAGTAGTTGGGACTACAGGCACCTGCCACAACACCCGGCTACTTTGTTGTTGTTGTTGTTGCAGTTTGGCTGGGGCCGGGTTTGAACCCGCCACCCTAGGTATATGGGGCCGGTGCCCTACCCACTGTGCCATAGGAGCTGCCCTGCATGGCTTCTCTTAACTGCTCACAGTAAAATGGGAGAAGAGTAACATTAAAGATGGAATTTCAAATCAAAGGGGAATCAGAATTTAAAGATTTTAAAAATAGTCAGCCCAGCCAGACTGCAAAGCGTGTTTAGAAGAAAACACCAAGGGTGTGGCCAAATGACTATTTGGTAAAGAGACTAATATGGATAAGAGCTCCTGTGCCTGGAATACAGAACTATGTTAAAGTAGGGAGGCAGTGTGCCCAAGGGACCTCAGCATTCACTGCCCAGAACTGGCTCTTTTCTGCATCATGCAGGCCAGTGTAGTACTCCTCAGCCACCCCAACTGTGGCTCAAGTACTCCCAGGCATGGCTAGTGCCACTGCTCTGTAAGGTACAGGTTCTAAACCTTGGTAGTATCCATACTATGCTAACCCTGCAGGCTGAGTGCAAGAACTGCATGGGTACTGCTAGCTCTTTCTAGATTCCAAACGATGTCCCACAGAGCTTTGGGACCAAAGCAGAGAATTGCCACCAGAGTTCTTGTTAGAGCAATGTTCATCAAGACTGCAGAACTGCAGAGCCACTAGAGTATAATCTTAGCCTGGGAGAGCTGAAGGCACCCAACTCCAACTCTAAGAGCTGCTGTGAGAGCTCAGCAAAGACATAGGGGAAAGCCCCCCCCCACCCAGGGATTTGGAGGCCCCACTCCTACTCCATTATGCCTGAAAAATTATTAAAGCTTATAACTTATTATTGCTTGCCATGATGGGTTTTGAACTTATTTGGGACCTGTTACTCCTTTCTTCTTTCCTACTTGAAATAGACATTTTGGAATGGAAATGTCTATCCTATGTTTGTTCCACCATTGCTTTGAAGTATGTAACTTGTTCAGCCTTACAGGTTCACAGCTAGAAAGAAATGTTTCAGAATGAATCTTGAGTCTCATCCACATATTGATTGTTAAGAGACTGGTAACTTTAGACTTTGCAATTGGTGCTGGGAAAAGGACTTTTGGGTTTAACTAAAATGAAATTAATATATTTCCTATGTGACAACATGAATTTTGGGGGAGGCCAGGAGTGGAATGCTATGGTGTAATTGTGTCCCCTATAATTCATATGTTGAAACTTAAATTTTTTTGGCCAATGAGATAGTTTTCAAAGATTCCTTTTCAAAGGCCCTATTTAAGGAGGCGATTAAGTGATGAATACTCTGCCCTCAGGGATGGGATTAGGGCCCAAGGGGCTTGATGAAGTGGGTTCTGTCTTTTGTTCTTCCCATTTTTGCCCTCCTATCATATCATACAGCAAGAAAGCACCAGTATCAAATGCCAGCACCCCAATCTTGGACTTGCCCCTTCCAAAATAGTGACAGAATAAAAATTACCATTCTTTATAAATAATCACCCATTCTCAGGTACTTGTCATACTAGCACAAATGGACTAAGAGGGTGAACAAATGAAATCCCCAAAGGTTGGGGGTGGGGTCAAAAAGTTCCAAACCTCTGATCATTCCTTGTAATCATCCCTTGGGTCTTTCTGGCAAAGGGCCCTCATCCTAAGACTATCTAGAGGCCCCCTAGCTACCAGCCATCTCATTAGTGAACAAAAGATAAGCATCACTCAGGAGGTGCCAAGGGCCTTGGGAGTTCTGGTGTCATAAACAGGGACAAATGTAACGAAAGATGCTCCTTTCATTTTTATCACTCAGAAAATTACAGAAGTGTTAGGATTTCTGTGCCAGGAACTGGGTACAAAAACCAAATATATATTTTCTTTTTATATCATATCACAACCTTCCATCTTGCTTTGAGGATCAATCCAATACTGGTACATCAGACTTGAGAGGGAAATGAAAACTTGTCCATTTTGAGTTCTTTACAGCTGGCACCACTGTTACACCTCATTTTATGACAGGAAAAGGAACTCAAAGAACATCAGAAGTATAGGAGTGGGGGTGGGAGAAGGTAGACATGCCCTTTTTATTAAATATAACCATGCTGTACGGAGCCACTTAACACTCTTCAAAGGCTGTCAACCTCTTCAAGTGCAATGACTTTCTTTTCTCAGGCCACAAAGACCAATGACTCAGGTACAGGAGAGATGATAGAACTCATTGATTGATGCCAACAAGAATCACATACAAAAAACAGTACAAGCTTTTAAAAGTTCCACGTCATTACCTTTATTTTTACTGAATTCAGCATGTGGTGACAAAAACACATCACATCACATCACTACAATTGACTATTACATGCAGGCATATTCTTACATTCCTTATATTCATTTTCTACCTTATATCTGTTGATCCATATTCATTTAAATTTTCTTACTAAAAATCTCCATCCAGTTCATATAAATAAAGGCTAATAAATCCTCCTTTGAAAGTTTTATTTATTGGAAATATAATAGTTCAAATTGCTAATTTTTTTTAAAAAAGGTTTTTTAGCATTAAATTTATCTACCAAGAACAGTCAAACAAACATATTGTAGAATTTTTATTTTACAGAAGGTATTTCCATTCTGCTGCAAACTAGTGCCTTATCTTTTCAATTTCTCTGTCACTGCTGAAGAAAGCTGCCATTTTCTTTGTCTTCATAAAAAACAGTGAGTGATAAAAGAAAGAAACTCCGTTTACTTAATTCCTGAATTAACTTTCAGGGAGCAGATGGGTGAGATTCAGATTCCAGTGAGACTTGAGGGTCACTCATAAAAGTTACAATGCTGTAGTAAACAAACTGGATTCCTACAGGTAGGTGAGAATACAGAATGAGCAGGAATGCTATAATAGCAAGGTAGGGTAATTAGGCCTGTGGGTGCTATGTCTTCTGATAATAATTATGAATGCAAGCAAAACAATAACTAATAACATATAAGTAACAAATCTTTGAGAGTTGAGGCAGGGAGAAGAAAGGATGACATTACACCATCTCTGGTTTAGTTTACATGAATCATTACAAAACTTGTGATAGACACAAACAATCAGTAAATGTAAAATCTGCATGAATGGAAACAAATGAAGCCCTCCCAGCAATACCAATTTAAATTGAGCAAATTGAAACTTACACAGCTCAATCAGAAAGGTCACTGTCAACTGTGTTTCTTAGAAGTGAAATAATAAACTTTATAACAGTCTGTCTCAATACTTTCGTAGTGACCTGAGTATTAGGCTGGTGTATGAAATCAATTGGGTGAAATAATAATGAAACCATTCTATAATAAAGTCATCAGCTTTCTTGGGATCCTCTCTCTGCATTCTATCCAGTGATAAATTCTACTGGTTTATGCCTCCTAGAAAACAGTTATTCAGAAACATTACAGGTGTAGGCGAAACATGGTGAGATGGCCAATGGTGAACTTGTTTCCAGGTAGCCTGAAACCCAGCAGACAATGTAGCTGTTGCCTAACTAACACAGAAATCTACATTGTGTGCCAGGTTCATGCCCAAGACCTGGATGTTTGTCCTACAGGTCATACCCACATATTATTTCAACATAATTGCACACTGCATTCAAGTTTTCAAAATTGATGTTTACCCTTTCTACTACAACGAAAAGACAAACAGAAGTCAGAATTGCTGGGACTTAGATATGACAAATGAATTTCCTTAACCTAGTATATCATCGATCACCATGTTATACTGAAAATGCCATCTAAAAGTCAAGAGATAAAAAGGGTAGGGATGGATGGATGGTTAGGTAGGTAGGCAGGTAGACAGATATCGAGTGATACATTTCATGGGAGGGGATCCATGAATAAATTAGCCAGCCTCCTCCCTCTGTGGTGCTGAAGCAAACAGATCTCATCATTTTATAAAACTTTGATGGTTCCCAAACCCCAGCTAATAATGGAGGACTTAACACTCAGAACTTGACCGTGAGTATATATGTAACTCAAGGTATAGCTTACACTATTAAGGACTACGAATAACCGTGCTTGGGATACTGAAACCGAAGCGAGAAGATGCCATCAGAGACCCAGTAGCCAGATGTAGCTACTGATTTACTAAAGACAGGATCTACACTGGCTACTGAGCCATCGAGGGTACCTACACATTCTGGAAACTGGAAAATCGTTGGCCTCCAGGAGAGAGACCCTGTGGAAAGAAAGAGAAGATGTCAATTCTGAAAATGAATGTGCAATCTCAAGAGATTTCAATTGTGTATTTTCTTTGGGTTATAAATTGACATTTTGACAATAATCCCATGTATGCAGTTTTAAACAACCTCCAGATTTATTTACTCAACAAACATGAATTCATAATAAATAAAGTGCCAGATATTCTCTCAGGTACTGGAGATCCAACAATGAATGAAAACGATGCAAATCCCTGAACTTATACAGTATGCATAATTCCTTGTAAGAACAACTACAATCAACTGTATGTTATGTTCTGGATATATATACATATATATACATATATAAAAGAAAACCAAATAAAAAATAACAACAACTAAATCAATCCACCATTTTGTTGTAGCTTTGGAAAATTTTTGTTGCTTTATGTGACTTCTACTTGTATAATCTAGCAATGATGCACTTATGTAAAATTAACCATAGTAAAAAGAATTATTTCCTGCTATAAGCTGCGGATATAGTTATTTCTACCAAATGTCAAAACATTAAAGAGAAAAATTATGCTACAAGGTAGTCAAAGCAGCAGCACATCAGTATGTCAATTTTAAGCTTTCCTCCCATGGTATGATGCATATATAAAAGAAGCACAGGACAGCTGCCCTCCTATTGATCCATTCATTTGTTTCTTCACCCCACAATTACTCACTGAGTGCCTTCTCTGTACTTTGTTCCAAGCACTGGAATGCGACACTAGAAAAGTCCCTGGCACTCACAGAGCTTAGGAGTTTAAGGTTTACCATTAGGAAAAACGAAGAGGAAAAACTCAGTATGTATGGTCATTTCATAGAGTAATGAAACACTTAAAAGGAATGCTTAAAGGAATTCCTCATTCCTCAGGAAAAGCCTCATTGAGGTCCTGACATTTCAGTGGATCTGGGAGGAGGATTATGCCCATACCTGGGGTGAGAAGGACATCACAAGGTGAGGAAAAAGTCAAAACAAAGGCACCAAAGCAGGAAAAAAGCTTGATGTCTGTGAACAAAGCATTCTTAGAATAGCCCATGACCACATGGCCAATCACTGTTTTCTAATTTCAGTATTATTCAAAAACATAAATGACTATGCATCTTTGCTCCGAGTACATATCTTAGAATCCTACCTTCTTATGAATTTAAAATGCTTCAGCTATCACTTGGAAAAGATTTAATAAAGTTATTATCAATTGGAAAGACTATAACTAGAACTTTTAGTTAGTACAATGATTAGACACTGAAAAATTTACTGACAAGAGAGAAGTGACTTTCTAAAAAAAATGTGTTAGCTATAAGAAAATAACTAGCCTTCTGAGAGCTCTAAATATATACGTATCTAGGGAATGATTTAACTATTTAATCACAGATGCCTCATTTTAAGAGGCAACTCACTTGCCAAGTTATAAAAATAGTACTTTCACCAGCATGGTTAGCTCTTGGGGGGAGGATAAGGATGGAATTTACAAGGTGAAGCAGGGTTTCTGTTTGATTGCTTTTATTTTCTTTCTGTTTAAATAAATTAAAACCAATCCAA
>CAUYRH010006154.1:0-12789 GCA_963574655.1 Perodicticus potto
CTGAGGGTAGCGTAGAGATAGACCTGTTCTTTTTTTTGAGACAGAGCCTCAAGCTGTCACCCTGGATAGAGTGCTGTGGCATCACAGCTCACAGCAACCTCCAATTCCTGGGCTCAAGCGAGTCTCCTGCCTCCGCCTCCCCTGTAGTTGGGACTACAGGCGCCCGCCACAACACCCGGCCATTTTTTGGTTGCAGCCGTCATTGTTGTTTGGCGGGCCCGGGCTGGATTCGAACCTGCCAGCTCAGGTGTGCGTGGCTGGTGCCTTAGCCCATTGAGCCACAGGCACTGAGCCAAGATAGACCCTTTCTCATTGCATAAGCCTGCATCAAGGCAGGAGAAGGGAGAGTGATATGCCTTGCTTTGAACACCTGCTACCTTTGTCACGAGGCAAAGAAACTATCCCCACCCAAACTGAGGTGTAATGCGTCAGGAAGGAACATGTTTTCAAGGTTAGTTTTTTGGGGGTTTTTTGGAGACAGAATCTCAAGCTGTCTCCCTGGGTAGAGTGCGTGGCATAATACATAGCTCCCAGTAACCTCCAACTCAGGCTCAAGTGATCCTCTTTCCTCATTTTTTCTATTTTTTAGTAGAGACAGGGTCTCACTTTTGCTCAGGCTGGTCTTGAACTTGTGAGTTCAAGCAATCCACCTGCCTCTGCCTCCCAGAATGCGTGAGCCTTACAGGCGTGAGCCACCGTGCCCAGCCTCAAAGTTAGTTTCTTGATGTGGCTGATGTGACCATTTTGAGAAACAAAAAAGGGGAATAGAGAATTATTTCCTATAAATATAAATCTTATTGACCTGCCTTTAAAACATCAAAATAGAACAGAAATGTTCAGAAAGGAATTTTGCCAAAAGGAGAAAAGTTCAAATATTTAGGAATATTAAATCAAAGCAATGGAACTGCATGAAGTAGAAACAACTGGATTGAGTATTACTTGGAACAAATTGGGACATCCTTAAGATGTATGAAAATTTCAGATCTTCATCTGGAATCCAGGCTCCTCCAAGGTTTTCCTGGAACCCCATCTAAAGCAGCCCCCTGGGTCTCAGCCACTCGCCCTGTTTCATGTTCCCCTACTTTACTGCACCAACTTGTTCCATGTTGTTTATCCCGCGTATCGTCTGAAATTATCTTGTCTATTTGTTTCCTGTAGAGTGTCAGGCGCAGGCATTCTCTGTGTCATTTCTTACTCCTTGGCGTGGAGCAAGGCGCCCAAGAGAGATTTGCTGCCCAGAAGATGGAATAAAAATGATGCATTGCTCTTTGGAGATAGTTCCTCAAAACTATTTTTCAGCTTGGCACCCATAGCTCAGTGGGTAGGGCACCTGCCACATACACTGAGGCAGGCGGGTTTGAAGCCGGCCTGGGCCAGCTAAACAACAATGATAACTGGAGAGGACGCCAAGAGCCAGACGACCTCTGAGCAAGATGATTTGCAACTGGGGGGCGGAGGGGGCGGACCCTCGGGCAATTCCTCCGCAGGTGCTCCTTGCGGAGAGAGAACCCAAGCCCATGGCGATCCTTAGGCACTGTAGTCATTGTCTAATACTCCCCTCACCTGTCTTGTGCTGTTTCAATTAAAGGCTACTGCGGAGGTTGCTCTGGGCTACCCTGCAATCAAGGTTAGCTCGCCTCCTACAAGCTTGTACTTGTAATCCATGTTCGGCCTGGTTCCTTCCTGTAGCGATCAAGACCAGGGCATAGGGGCTGCGACAGACAACTGCAGCAAAAAAATGGCCAGGCATTGTGGTGGTTGCCTGTAGTCACAGCTACTTGGGAGCTGAGGGAAGAGAATCACTTAAGCCCAAGAGTTTGAGGTTGCTGTGAGCTGTGACGCCGCAGTACTCTACCCAGGGCAACCTAGTGAGACTCTGTCTCAAACAAAACAGAAATAAAAACTATTTTTCAAGATGGAAAAACTGTCAGGAATAAAAAAACACTGTTTCGGATTTGCCTGGAAAGAGTAAGTAGATGCATGGAGGCCGTCCACAGCAGAGTGGGCAACAGCTCGGAATGTGGAGTCAGACTGCCTGCCTCCTGCAGAACCAGAAACGTGTCCACTAAATACCCTTGGAAGACAGTGCTCACAGCGTTAAGAACACATTATTTATTCTGAAACACTCAGGCAGTGAGTGGGGAATGTTTTGTAGCAGAAGAATGAGGCAGGAGATTCTTCCTAAAACAAATTCCATGTTTTAAAGGAATGTCTAAACTTACTGACCTCAAAAAATAATGTTGTTCATGAAAACACAAAGCTCCTTAAGCCTTTAGAAAATAAAACATGGCACATAATTTGTTTTCGTGGCTGTTTTATGCAACAGTACAGAAGGTGGAGTCAAAAGACAGTTCTCATTTAAGTTCTGTCCCTTCCCAGCTTGAGGAAGACAGTCTCTTTGAGGCTCACTGGTCTTATCTGTTGGAAATAAAGAAGGCAACACAACATTCCTGCCCCTCCTTGGGTGCCTGTCAGGCTCCAGGAACACAACCAATATGAAAGCGCTTAGCAAACGGGGGTTATAAGAATGTTGGCTGTATATTTTCTGTGTTGATGATGGAAAGACGTTAGCGTATTATGACTTTGTGAATGGTGGAGAATATAATTCTACTTCAGTGGTTATCCTAGCAACACTAGGATGTTTGCCTTCAAGAAAGATCAAAAGAAGTGGTGAATGCCAGGAAAAATGATAGAAGCTGAAGTTATGGAGCTAATTGGGTCAGATCTCAGCTGTGTGTTCATTGGAAATTCAGCAACTGAAACAGATATCTAGAAATCTCTCTTATCTCTAATAGGAGATGCTAAAATGGGAAATTATCTCACAAGCCCGCTTTCTTAAGCCATTAACATTCAAACAGACTTTTTCTTTTCTTTTCTTTCTTTTCTTTACTTTTCTTCCTTCCCCTCCCTCCCTTCCTTCCTTTTTTGAGATAGAATCTCACTCTGTCACCCTGGGGTTGAGTATCATGGCATCAAACCTCGCAGCAACTTCAAACTCTTAGGCTCAAGTCATTGATTCTCTTGCCTCAGCCTCCCAAGTAGCTGGGACTACAGGTACTCACCACAATGCTTGGCTAGTTTTTCTATTTTTTTAGTAGAGATGGGATCTCACTTTTGCTCAGGCTGGACTCAAACTGTTGAGCTCAGGCAATCCAAACCACCTCAGTCTCCCAGAGTGCTAGGATCACAGGCATGAGCCACTGTGGTGGACCTGATCTTTTCCTTCTCTACCTCCTCTCTCCCAATCCATCAAATTGTGCTTTACATTTAAAAATCCTATTTTTTTTCCTCAGACGGAGCCTCAAGCTATCACCCTGGGAGGAGTGCTGTGACATCACAGCTCACAACAACTTCCAACTCCTGGGCTCAAGCGATTCTCCGCCTCCCAAGTAGCTGGGACTACAGGTGCCTGGCTATTTTTTAGTTGCAGCCGTCATTGTTGTTGGTGGGCCCAGGCTGGATTTGAACCCGCCAGCTCAGATGTATGTGGCTGGTACCTTAGCCACTTGAGTCTAAAAATCCTATTGTATGCCTGAAAATTTTTCATTTCTTGAGCACCAACTCTCATAGTTAAGAAGGAAGTCAGTTAAAATGTTAATGGTGGGCCAGGGGCCCGTAGCTTAGTGCCTAGGATGCTGGCCACATACACTGGGGCCGGTGGGTTCGAACCCAGCCCAGGCCTACTAAACAATAATGGCAGCTACAACAAAATGATAGCCAAGTAAGAGTTTGAAGTTGCCGTGAGCTAGGCTCGGTGCTTGTAGCTCAGTGGCTAGGGTGCCAGCCGCATACACTGGAGCTCATGGGTTCAAACCCAGCCCGGGGCTGCTAAAAAACAATAACAACTACAACCAAAAAATAGCTGGGTGTTGTGGCAGGTGCCTGTAGTCACAGCCTCTTGGGAGGCTGAGGCAAGGGCAACATAGTGAGACTCTGTCTCAAAAAACAAAACAAAACAAAACAAAACTTGGGAGGCTGAGGCAAGAGAATCACCTAAGCCCAGGAGTTGGAGGTTGCTGTGAGCTGTGACACCATAGCACTCTACCGAGGGTGATAAAGTAAGACTCGTCTCAAAAAAAAAAAAAAAGAGAGGAAGAGAGAGAAGTTGCTGTGAGCTGTGACACCATGGCACTCTACCGAGGGCAACATAGTGAGACTGTGTCTCAAAAAAAGAAAAAATGTTAATGGTGGTTATCTAGGGATGGTAGGATTATGAGTCACATTTTCTGATTATATTTTTCTGTATTTTCCAAATGTTCCATAGTGGGCATTTATTCTTTTTATATTACGAAGGAAACAGTCTGGGCTCAGTGGCTCACACATGTAATCCTTGAACTCTGGAAGGCCAAGGCAGGTGAATTGCTTGAGCTCAGGAGTTTGAGACCAGCTTGAGTAAAAGGGAGACCCTGTCTCTACTAAAAGCAGAAAGATTAGCTAGGTGTTGTGGCACATGCCCATAATCCCGGCTGCTGGGGAAGCTGAGGCAAGAGGATCATTTGAGCCTAGGAGTTTGTGGTTGCTGTGAGCTGATTCCACAGCACTCTACCCAGGGTGACAGAGTTATTTTCTTCATCTCAAAAAAGAAGAAGAAGAAAAACAAAGCAGATTTAATTAGTGAACCCTTGTTTGCTAAGCACTTTCATATTGATTGTGTTCCTTTCATAATGTTGTGTTGTCTTCTTTATTTCTAACAGGTAAGACCAGTGAGCCTCATAGGACTGTCTTCCTCAAGCTGGGAAGTGACAGAGCTTAAATGAGAACTGTTTTTTGACTCCACCTTCTGTACTGTTGCATAAAACAGCCACGAAAACAAATTACGTGCCGTGTTTGATTTTCTGAAGGCTGAAAGAGTTTTGTGTTTTCATGAACAACATTATTTCTGGAGGTCAGTAAGTTTAGACATTCTTTATTTTTTATTTTAGACATTCTTCAAAGGGTGTTTCAGACAGCTGCAACCCAGGGGATATCCTTTAAAAAAAAAAAGATACCTTACCATATACATTTTGCAAATACTAGACTACACACTTTTGCCTCTTTTAGACAATAATAGATTAAATATTTTCAAGGTCTTTCAAGAAAGAAGCCTGCTTAATTTTGTTTAATCTAGAATTTTTCTTTCTTTCTTTCTTTCTTTCTTTTTTTTTTTTTGAGACAGAGTCTCACTTTGTTACCCTCAGTAGACACAGCTCACAGCAATCTCAAACTCTTGGACTTAAATGATTCTCTTGCCTCAGCCTCCCAAGTAGCTGGGACTACAGGTGCCTGCCACAACACTTGGCTATTGTTTTGTTGTAGTAATCATTGTTGTTTAGCAGGCCTGGTGGGTTCAAACCTGCCAGCCCCAGTGTATGTGCCCAGTACCATAACCACTGAGCAATAGGCACCAAGCCTAATCTAGAAGTTTTCAATTTTTTCCCCACAACACGCTTTTTTTTTTTTTCTCATCTGAAATCTGTTAACATTTTGGGAAATCAGTTACTCATAGAACATCTTTTTGGGAAATAGGCAATTTGGAACAATTTTTTTTCTGCTGAGCAAGAGGATGGTGGGCTTTCTCTCCAGAGTTCGTGGATCACTGGAGGCTCATGAATGGGCTCCAGTGGCTCTGACCCTTGTCCAACATTTATATATGTATATATGAAGTCAAAAAATTAAGTTCATGAATTCCTTCTAGGGAAAGTGCTGCATATCTGATTTCTGAATATCTCTATGGTCACCTTCGAAGTACTCCCCTTGGGAAGCTATGTACCTGGCCAGCACTTCATCCAACCTTCAAAGCTTTTTTCCTAGAACAAGTTCATGAACTTAATTGTCAGACCTCATAGGATGACAGCCGTCATGGCCATTTCAGAAAAATAGTTTCTACATTGCTGTGAAGGGTGGACATCAATGCTTCCCAAGGGAAGTACTTCAAAGGTGACCATAGTGATACTCAGCAATGAGGTATGTAGCACTTTTTCTAGAATGAGTTTATGAACTTCATTGTCCAACCTACCTGTGCCTTCTCCTGGGGAAAGGATCTGGAACACTCATCACCTTTTCGGGTATCCACATCCTGTAAAGATACATGACACTTGGTACTTTGCCCAGCTACACTTTGCCACCAGAACAAACAAGAGAAATCAAGAAATGTGTTGCCATATTTAGCAAAAAATAGAAACAAAATAAAGGGGAAGGAGGCAAGATGACCAACTGGAGCCAGCTTTCCACAGAGGCTCCTGTCCAGAAGGAGAGTTAAAGGACAGAAGTTTATCAAGTAGGCTGATGGTTTGGAACTGAGCCAAGAGAAAAGTTTGAAGAACTCACATCATTCCTGCTGAGGTGAGCTGTGACCCCAAGGAAACAAACAGTAGAGTGCAGCAGAGACACAGATGCCAGCTCCATGAGAATTGGTGCAGCGGTAGCACGGGGAGGGGGGACTGAGTCATAGTTTCTGTGAACTCAAACAGCCCCTGCCCCTCAGTGGAATACAACAGGGATGGAAACACAAGTTACATGAGAATATAAGTGGTAGCAACATCAATCTGGGGTGGGGCTGGAACTGAGTGACACTCCCCAGCTTCCATTAAGTGCCCGAGGTAGTCAGGCTTTAGTTCCCCCTGCCGGCTGATGGCAGAGTGTAGTGGTCTGGCTGAGGAGACATAGAACTCCCTGTGACTCAGGCAAGTGCAAACCCCTGCAACATCTGCTCATTGGAGGGAACTGGGCCACACCCTGACTGGGCGTGACAGAGGTGCAAGGTGGGGAAGGAGGCATCAATCTCCCTGGACTAACTCATTTGCTGGGCGGGCCCTTCTGACTCCATGGAGCACCAGAGTGAGCCACACTTGAGTTGCCAGCAGACTCCTGCTATGTAGTTGCTGGAGACCTTTTGAACTCTCCCACTTGAGACATGATGCTGACTGGGACAACTTATTTGGAGCTCTTCACCTGGGTCAATCACCCAAGGACCATCCAAGGTGGTACCTGGTTGTGCTGTTGTGAGAAGGTTTGATTTTCCTTTCCAGTTCTTGCCCATGGGAGGCAAGGTGTCTTAGTTGCTTTTATTTCTCCACAGCTGAGACTTTAACCCAGAGTTACTGATTCACTAGGATTGGACAGAGACCTGCTGATTACAGACAGAGCCACCTAAACCCACCATACCAAGCAGGTCCCCAGTGTCTCAAGCAGGTGCCCCAGTACTGTATGGGTCCTTTGCAAAGCTCTAGGGGAAAAGCCGTAGTCACCAGTCTCAGCTCTTGGGCAAAGGGCTGGTTAATCACTACTCCAGGAGCCCCCAATCCAATTTCACCTTACCTGCTGATTTAGCAAAATGGTGAAAAATAATCATGGGGCAGAATCAGTGGAAATACTCTGGCAACATGAATAATCAGAGTAGATCAACTCCATCAAGGAATGACAAGGCAGACATACCAGAAATCCCATTCATGTACAAATGGCTGAAATGTCAGAAATCGAATTTAGAATTTGGTTGGCAAATAAGATTAATAGAATGGAAGTAAGTTGGAATTAGAAATTCTAGGATTAATTCAAAAGTTGTCTCAAGAATTCAATGAATTCAAAGACAAAATCACCAAAGATTTTGACACATAGAGAAAAGAATTTGCAGCCCTCCAAGATAAGAGAAATACAGTAGAATCCCTCAGTAGCAGAATGGAGAAGGCAGAAGAAAGGATTTCTGACATTGAAGACAAAGATTTTGAACACTCCCAAACACTCAAAGATGAAGAGAAGTGGAGAGCAAAAACAGATCATTCAGAGAGCTGTGAGATGGTTCCAAAAAAACTAATATTCACCTTATAGGACTTCCTGAAGGTGATGAGTTTGTTTGAAAGGCCCAGATGCTCTACTCCAAGAGATAATTGAGGGGAACTTCCCAAACATGGCAAGAGAGTCTGAAATCCAGATAGCAGACAGTTTCAGAACCCTAGCATTACTCAATCCAAATAAAGCATCTCCCAGACACATTATAATTAACTTTGCCAAAGTTAATATGAGGGAGAAAATTCTACAAGCAGCCACACATAAGAAAACCATAACCTACAAGGGGAAGAATATTAGAATGACTGCAAATCTCTCTGATGAAACTTTTCAAGCTAGAAAAGGATGGGCATCGACCTTTAATCTCCTAAAACAAAATAACTTTCAGCCCAGGAGCCTGTATCCAGCTAAACAGAGTTTCATTTATGATGGAGAAATTAAATACTTTAATGACATTCACATGTTGAAGAAATTTGCCATAACTAAACCAGCTCTCCAGGACATTTTCAGACCCATCCTCCACAATGACAAGCACAATGCTCTACCACCAAAGTAAACTCACTCAGAAACGTTTGATCAAATTCCAACTTCCAGAGTGGTGAAAGGATTAAAAATGTCCACTGGACTTTTGAAAAACTCGATACCCAAAACACAACCAGGCTTATTAATACTCTCAATTAATGTGAATGGCTTAAATTGTCCTCTAAAGAGGCACAGGATGGCTGACTGGATACAAAAACTCAGGCCAGATATCTGCTGAATACAAGAATCTTATCTTATCTTAAAAGATAAATATAGACTCAGGGTGAAGGAATGGTCAACTATAATTCAGGCAAATGACAATCAGAAAAAAAGCAGGTGTTGCAGTTTTATTTGCAGATACAATAGGCTTTAAACCAACAAAAGTAAGGAAAGATAAGGATGATCACTTCACATTAGTTAAGGGTAACACTCAACATGATGAGATTTCAATTATTAACATTTATGCACCCAACCAGAATGTGCCTCAATTTATAAGATAGACTCTAACAGACATGAGCAATTTGATTTCCTCTAGCACCATAATAGTCAGAGATTTTAACACTCCTTTGGCATTGTTGGATAGATCCTCCAATAAGAAGCTAAGCAAAGAAATTTCAGACTTAAATTTAACCATTCGACGATTGGATTTAATAGACATATATAGAACGTTTCATCTTAACAAAACTGAATACACATTTGAATATACACATCAGCCCATGGAACATCCTCCAAAATTGATCACATCTTAGGTCACAAGTCTAACCTCAGCAAATTTAAAAGAATAGAAATTATTCCTTGTATCTTTGCAGACCATGATGGAATAAAAGTTGAACTTAGTAAACAACAGGAATCTGCATACTCATACAAAAACATGAAAACTGAATAACTTTATGCTGAATGATAGCTGGGTCATAGATGAGATTAAGAAGGAAATTACCAAATTTTTGGAACAAAACCATAATGAAGACATGAATTACCCGAACCTCTGGGATACCACAAAGGCAGTCCTAAAAGGGAAATTCATAGCATTGCAAGCCTTCCTCAAAAGAATGGAAAAAGAGGAAATTAATGACTTAATGGGATATCTCAAGCAATTGGAAAAGGAAGAACATTCCAATCCCAAACCTAAAAGAAGAAAAGAAATAAACAAAATTAGAACAGAATTAAATGAAATTGAAAACAAAAGGATTATATAACAGATAAATAAATCAAAAAGTTGGGTTTTTTTTAAAGGTCAGTAAAATAGATAAACCTTTAGCTAACCTAACCAGGAATAAACGAGTAAGATCTCTAATTTCATCAGTCAGAAATGACAAAGACGAAATAACAACAGACTCCTCAGAAATTCAAAAAATCCTTAATGAATATTACAAGAAACTTTACTATCAGAAATATGAAAATTTGAGGGAAATTGACCAATACTAGGAAGTACGTCACTTTCCTAGACTTAGCCAGAATGAAGTGGAAATGTTGAACAGGCCTATATAAAGTTCTGAAATAGCATCAACTATAGAATATCTCCCCAAAATGATAAGTTCAGGACCAGATGGCTTCACATCAGAATTCTACCAAACTGTTAAAGAGGAACTAGTACCTATATTACTTCATCTTTTTCAAAATATAGAAAAAAAAGGAATACTACACAACACATTCTACGAAGCAAAACATCACCTTGATCCCAAAACCAGGTAAAGACCCAACAAGAGAAGAAAATTATAGACCAATATCTCCAATGAATATTGATGCAAAAATATTCAGTAAGATCCTAGCAAACAGAATCCAGCAACACATCAAACAAATTATATGCCATGATCAAGTGGGTTTTATCACAGTGTTTCAAGGTTGGTTCAATATACATAAAGCTATAAATATAATTCATCGCATAAACAAAATAAAAAACAAAGACCATATGATTCTCTTGATGCAGAAAAAGCTTTCAATAATATCCAGCATCCTTTTATGGTCAGAACACTTAAGAAAATAGGTATAGAAGGGACATTTCTTAAACTGATAGAGGACATCTATAGCAAACCCACAGCCAATATCATATTGAATGGAGTTAAATTGAAATCATTTCCAGTCAGATCAGGAACCAGGCAAGGTTGCCCATTGTCTCCACATTGTAATGGAAGTCTTAGCCATCACAATCAGGCAAGAAAAGGTGATCAAGGGTATCCACATAGGGTCAGAAGAGATCAAACTTTGCCTCTTCACTGATGATATGATTGTATATCTGGAAAATACCAGGGATTCTACCTCAAAACTCTTAGAAGTGACCAAGGAATACAGCAGTGCATCAGGTTACAAAATCAACACTCATAAATCTGTAGCCTTTATACATACCAACAATACTCAAGCTGAAAAAACACTCAAGGGCTCTATTCCATTTACAACAGTGCCAAAGAAGATGAACTATTGGGGAGTATAGCTGACAAAGGATGTGAAAGATCTCAATAAAGAGAACTATGAAACTCCAAGGAAAGAAATACCTGAAAATGTTAACAAATGGAAATATATACCATGCTCATGGCTGGGAAGAATCAACAATGTCAAAATGTCTATACTACCCAATGCAATGTAATGTAATCCCTATTAAAGCTCCATTGTCATATTTTAAAGATCCTGACAAAATAATTCATCATTTTATATGGAATCAGAAAAACCTTGAATAGCCAAGAAATTACTCAGAAATAAAAACAAAGCAGGAGGAATCACGCTACTAGACCTCAGACTATACTATAAATTGATAGTGATCAAAACAGCATGGTACTGGCACAAAAAAAGAGAGGTAGATGTATCAAACAGTCTAGAGAACCGAGAGATTAAACCAGTTACTTACAATTATTTAATCTTTGACAAGTCAATTAAAAACATTCAGTGGGGAAAATATTCCCTATTTAACAAATGGTACTGGGTGAACTGGCTGGCAACCTGTAGAAGACTGAAACTGGACCCACACCGTTCACCTTTAACTAAGATAGACTCTCATGGATTAAAGATTTAAACTTAAGACATGAAAATATAAAATACTAGAAGAAACTACAGGGAAAACTCTTGAAGGAATCAATCTGGGCGAATATTTTATGAGGAAAACCCCCTGGGCAATTGAAGCAGCATCAAAAAATACACTACTGGGATCTGTTCATACAAAAAACCTTGTGCACAGCTAAGAATGCAATTAGTAAAGCAAGCAGACAGCCCTCAGAATGCGAGAAAATATTTGCAGGTTATGTCTCTGACAAAGGTTTAATTTCCAAAATACACAGAGAACTCAAACATATTAGCAAGAAAAGAACAAGTGAACCCATCTCAGGGTGTGCAAGGGACCTGAAAAGAAACTTCTCTGAAGAAGACAGGCACATGGCCTACAGACACATGAAAAACTGCTCATCATCCTTAATCATCAGAGAAATGCAAATCAAAACTACTTTGACATATCATCTAACTCCAGTAAGAAAGCCCACATCACAAAATCCCTAAACCAGAGGTACTGGCATGGATGTGAAGAAAAGGGAACACTACTGCATTGCTGGTGGGAAAGCAAACTAATGTGGTCCTTTTGGAAAGATATCTGGAGAATATTTAGAAACCTAAAAATAGAATTGCCATGTGATCCTATAATTCCTCTAATAGGTATATATCCAGAAGACCGAAAATCACATTATATAATAAGGATATCTGTATCAGAATGTTTATTGCAGCCCAATTTACAATTGCTAAGTCATGGAAAAAGCCAAAGTGCCCATCGACCCACAAATGGATTGATATATTGTGGTATATGTACACCACGGAATATTATGCAGCCTTAAAGAAAGATGGAGACTTTACCTCTTTCATGTTTACATGGATGAAGCTGGAACATATTCTTCTTAGCAAGGTATCCCAAGAATGGAAGAAAAAGTATCCAATGTACTCAGCCCTTCTATGAAACTAATTTATAACTCTCATATGAAAGCTCTAACCCAATTACAGCACAAGAATTGGGGAAAGGGAAGGGAGAGGAAGGGGGAGGATGGGTGGAGGGAGAGTAATCAGTAATTGATGTGTCCACATTTATGGTGCATCTTAGAAGGGTACAGGTGAAACCTACTAAATGTAGAGTGTAAATGTCTCTATACAATAACTAAGAAAATGCCATGAATGTTATGTCAACCAGTTCAATGAAAATATTTCAAACTGGGCTCGGCGCCTGTGGCTCAATGGGCTAAGGCACCAGCCACGTATACCTGAGTTGGTGGGTTCAAATGCAGCCCATCCGCCAAACAACAATGACGGCTGCAACCAAAAAATGGCCCGGCGTTGTGGCAGGCTCCTGTAGTCCCAGCTACTTGGGAGGCGAAGGCAAGAGACTCGTTTGAACCCAGAAATTGGAGGTTGCTGTGAGCTGTGATGCCATAGCACTCTATCCAGGGTGACAGCTTGAGGCTCTGTCTCAAAAAAAAAAAAAAAGAAAAGAAAAGAAAACGTTTTGAAATAAATGACAAATCATAACATATTTAATATGTT
>CAUYRH010006155.1:0-11372 GCA_963574655.1 Perodicticus potto
GTGGGGCCGGCGCTCTACCCACTGAGCCAAAGGCGCCGCCCAGGAAAGAGGCTTAGAAACTTCTCTTCCTGCCTCTGCTCGTGCAGAGCTCCCTGTGCAGATGGTGTTCCGTCCAGCTTGGGACCTTGGGCTCAGTAGGAATGGTTGTGCAGAGGTGAAGCCCCCTATTCCAGCCGCCTAGCAGCAAGCCATACACACTCTGCATTGTGTGTGTTTGTGGGAAAGGTGCTTTTGAAAAAATATTGTGCCCCCAAATGAGTATTATGTCGCTATTCTTTTAGTTAAAACAAATCTAAAAGGTTTAGAAAACCAATGTACTGCAAGAACTAATGAGATGATTCTGTAAGCTGCCTGCCTTTGAATTACATGTACCAAAATCAACCTATACCCCAACATAACCAGTTAGTATACATAAGATGCCAGGAGAGATGGGGGACAAGATCCCATTTCTAACAGCAAAAGGACACACCACCTAGGAATAAGCTTCTTAAGAGATGAGTGTGCCGTGTGCAAAGATACCTCCAGAGCTCTGAACTGAGTGGCAGAAAGCCAAGGGGGTCAGAAGGCTTTACAGACCGAGTAATGTGAGAGCTTAGGGTAATTACAAGCGGCCTTCATATTCCTGAGATGATTGATCAATGAATCTATTGAAAGAGCTCATAATTTTGAAGGAAAACAAACTGAATCTGTGTTGTACAGCATGTAGTCATTTCTCATGGACTGAAGAGTCAACTATTAAACATGAAAGGCCCAGAGGGGAAATGTTGATAAGGAAGTAGTATTTGATCTCGAGATGGGGAGGCATTTGTAAGGTTCATACAGGCAAATTTGACTTAAAAGTTTATACAAAATAAAAGGCAAAGAACTTTTCTCTGTAAATCTGGAACAGCTCTGAGGTGGTTACTGTTGTCCCGTTGCACTGATAAAGTGGGGGCTTCAGTGGCTTGTCTGCAGTCACTACACAGAGCAAGCTCTGAACCCGAGCAGTCTGGCTCCGGGGATCTTACCCACCACACGCCATTGCCTCCATCACAAAGAAAAGTAGGAATACTTGGTTAGAACAAAGGCGATTCACAGAGGAGAAACAGACGTCTGATACACAAAAGCTTTTGTCCTCACTGGTGGTCAGGAGGGCAAAATAAACCAAGATTGGATAGTTGGGAAAGTCTCTTATGACCCTCCTTACTGCTCCATAGTGGATTCCGTTTCCTCCTGGACTATGCCTTGCACATTTCCTGACTTTCTAATGAAGTGGAGCATCTTGAGAGACAAGGGCAGTGGGTGGCTGGACAAATGTGGTGTTTGCAGTTACTACAAGGAGCTTCGCCACTCACATTGGCACAAGCTGTAGTCAAGAAAGAAAAGAACCAGTTTTCCTTTAACCTAGCATTTCTCCATCTCACTTTCATAGAATATACTTTGGGAAATGTTGGTTTTCTAGAGCAATTCACAATCTACATTTCACATGACCCCGATTCTAGACACTTTTTGACAACAAAGCTGTAGGATGTTAGCCACGGTTTTTTATTTTCATAGTGGGGTAGAAAGAAACATAACTTTCCTTGGAAATAAAAATGTATTTTTTTTTTTGTTCAAATAGAGAACTACTCCAGAAAGTTTCTGGCTTCTCCAATAGGGAAAAGGCAAGTGGGAAGAAAGTGCTGTGTACGTTGAAAGTGGTGTCTTGGCAGATCTTTTTCTTTCCTTTCCTTTTTTTTTTTTCCAAAACAGTTTCACCATGTTGCCCTCAATAGAGTGCTATGGCATCACAGCTCATAGCAACTTCAAACTCCTGGGCTTAAGCAATTCTTTTGCCTCAGCCTTCCAAGTAGCTGGGACTATAGGCGCCTGCCACAATACCTGGCTATTTTTTTTGTTGTTATTTTTGTAGTTGTCATTGTTTAGAAAGCCTGGGCTGGGTTCGAACCCACCAGCCCCAGTGCATGTGACCAGCGCCCTAACTACTGAGCTACTGGCACTGAGCCTTCTCCGCAGATCTTATCAGAAGTCAGGGAGCCTAGGGTGTAGCTTTGGGTCTGCCACCAACTTGCTTTGGGAAGGACAGGACCTTGAGCCTGGTGGTCTCTCAGAACCTGAGCTCTGTTGCCTAGAACTAAAAGAACATTACCATGGATATCCTTCCATTGATGTCACTACTTTCAGGATCCATTTTTGCTCACAGAAGAGGCATCAGTTTCTCTCAGGTCTGTGACTGTGTGCTTAGCCCCCTATGGTAAATATGTGGAGAGAACAGAGGCCTCCAGTACACACCCCCAGCCTGGTCTCCGCGCCTGGGTGGCTAACTTGAGTGGGAAGAGAAGACTGCGTGAGACTTGAATCCTGGCTGGGTCACCTTCTAACTTGGAGATCTCTGGTGGGGAATCCTTTGTAGAATCCCCTCCCCTCTTTGAGGTGGGATCACTCACTGAATTCACAAGACACTTGTGGGGACTCCGGGACGAACGTGTTGTGGTCACATGTGCGTGGTAGACAGGCACCTAGTAGATGCCAGCCTGCGGTATTACTGCCTGCATTGGCTTCCTAGGACCTGGCGGCTCACCCCTGGGTTCCACCAGCCCCAAAGCTGTGCTCTGACACCCCAGCAGCCTGCCAAACTTTGTTTTCATGGAGAAACACAGTCTTGGTGTTAGCTTCCCTAGTGGGATGTTTCATAAGGACTCAGCTAAGTAATGGTGGGAGGAGATCTCCCACTGAGGCCTTTTGGGTGATCAGGAAAACTGTCAAGGTGGGGTTTTCTGAATGGGAAGCCAGGAAGCACCATGGTCCTCAACCCAAAGCTAGTTGGGGGAGGTCAGAGGTCAGAGACCAGGCTGAGGCTGGCTGGTTTTCGTTCCACAAAGATAAGGGTAGTCTGACGCCAGCTTCATGGCCTGCCCTGGAGGGTGGGCTCCTGGACGGCCTATTTCAATTCTCTGAAGGTGAAACTGCCCCCACTTATCATTGGGAAGCCATGGGAGAAGCGAGACAGAGAAGGTGCTTGGATAGTTTGAGGAGGTAGGGAAGGGTCTGAGGTTGACCTCAGTGTGCAGGAACAAGCCCCCCTGACCCTCACTCCTCAGCGTTGAGAGTGTCTGGATCTCTAGCATCCCCTTTGGGTTGTCCTTCCCTGGCCTCCTGTTTTCTCGTGCGTGGGCCTCCTGTGGTCCACCCTACTGCCTTGTCAACACTGCTCTTCTCTTGGAACCAGAGCTCTAGTCTCCCACACCACTGCCAGTGTAACCCCCAGGTCCCCCTCAAGCTTGAGAACCCCCAAGTCCATGTCCAAGGGCCTGTCACCGTCCCTAGAAATGGACCTCTGGGCCTCTCCTGAGTCTGTATCTCCTGGTGAGGAGGCCGTTTGAGCACCTCAGCTGCTCCTACCAGGTCAAGACTCCAAAGCAGAAAATGCCTTGAGGCGCCACTACCCAGGAGAGAACCGAGGCTAGGAGCAGAGTGCTGGCTTGTTTTGTACATTTCCTTGGAAACAGATGGTTGTTGAGTGCCCATCAACACCCCTTTTATTTGCCAGGCCAAAGAAACTTGTTTCTGTATACTTGGGAATCAGGTTTCTATAAAATTCTTGGCTTGGTGTCTCTAGGCTGTTAGTCTGAGAGTAGGTACCTGAAATGTCCACTTAGGAGCATTGGAGTTGATGGTTCAACACCATGAATTCACAGGGCCCAAACCAGTGCAGCTACACCTTCCCTACATCTCAGCTATGTGACTGCTCAGCCTTGGCCACTTCACCTGTGAGATGGGCGTGATGACACTAACCTCATGGACATCAAGCTTGTAGCAGCCTCCGTGGGGTTCTGAGGTGACATCAGGTTTGCACAAAATACCCTGCTGGACTTTGATAACTATGCCAGGCACTGATCTAGACCTTTTGTGCATTTAAGCCGCCTAGCACAAGGTTGGTCTTCTGTCCCCATTTTATAGGTGAGGAAACTGACAGTGGTCATGGGTTGGTCATAGTCACAGCTGAGTAGTTAGTAGCAGAGTCGGAATCCACCCCAGGCCCAACTGACTCCAAAGCCCATCTCTGCTTGCCACATTGTCTACCCCTGGCTGCTCCAGGAATAGCTTTTTCCTTGTCACTGCAGGTCACCAGTGGACGGCTGACTCTGAATGCAGATATCATCACAATTATTAGTGCCGGCAAGAAGTTACTCAGTCTTCGTAGAGGGTAGCTTTCCCCTTCCCACGTTGAAAGGGCATCCTGTTCTGGCCTCCCATCGTTAAAGATGAAATGCTGATGGAGATGGAAGCATCTGTGGTAACGAACATGTGACCCTGGCATCCCAGCTGCCACCATCAGCAGCAGCACCACTGAGGGGGGTGGGCGGGGAGCTCTAGTATACCCACAGACTTTGAATTGCTCTTATAAAGGAGTTTTGGGGCTTTAGAAGGGGTGCAGGGTGAAGAATGGTTCTGCCCACCTCCTCTTTTGGGTCAGTGGCCCTCATCTGGCCGGACACTTCTTATTCACTAATCAGACGGTTGCGGTTGCCCTTTGCCACATCTGGGGCTGCCTTCCTGGGCCTGTCAGGCTCACAATTAAGGTTCATTAGAGACCCTGTCAGTCACAATGCACCCAAGGCCTGCCTATAAGGGGCCTTGTGATGGGGCTGGTGGTTGTGCCTTCTCTGGCTGTCAGCCCTGCGTTCCTCCATCCTCTGAAATTAGTCTTTTTGCAAACGATTGCTGGCTGGATTCTGGATACCTTGTGTACAGGAGACGAGGTATGAACTGCACTTGCAAAGTACAGACTTCCGGGTCCTCCCGGACCTATTACCTCTCATGTAATTGAAACCTTCAAGCAAGCACCAGAATTGAAGTTACAGATGCTGCCGGCAGGAGTTTAGTGCGATGGAGGCTTTGAGCAAGCGTCTGACAGCAGGCCACTCGGAGGAGAGATTTGGAGCCAAAGACGGAGGAGATTTAATTATCGTTAATCTCCCCTCTCCTTTCTTTTTGGAATGTACTGGGACTCTTAATTACTATTGACTGGAAGCTAAAATAACACTCGTAGTACAGAACAAAACCCTTTAGGAGATTTGCCCCAGGCTGGAAATGATTATCCTTCATCCAAGCGGATTTTTTCCCTGTTTCTGAACATGTGCTGAATATGAGTTGGGAGTAGAGGAGATAATACCAGCATGCATCAGGCATTTTAAATTGGTTTAAAATTTCATCCACATTTTTATACTTGTCTCATTGATCATGCTACTTCCAAGCTGGGCCTGTCCGGGGAGCCACATCTCCAGGTGTCCAGGTGTCCAGGTGTACCACTCAGCAGGAGTTGGCCTAAAGCACTGCCTGTGAACTGACTACTGTGGCTTTGTATACCCTTCCCCCTACCCCTGCATTGAAGGGCCATCTGACTTCCACGCACCAGTGGAATGTAATAATGCAATGCTCACCTATATCCCCAGATCCTGACACAGGGCCTGGGCATAGTTGACCTCAAATATTAGTTAGGTGACTGATAAATCCACTCTCCCTGACCTCTGGGGGAAGAGAATGCCATCTTAGACTTTCTAAGCTGTGACTCAGGAGATCTCCACCCCGAGTTCTTGAGGGCTGGTGGTCCCAGCAGGTGGCAGTCAGAACATAGACAGGCAGTAAATTATTGTGAGTCTTTAAGACGACAAGTTAGCTGCATCTGGGTGCACCCTGAATGTGAAGGTGACCCCGAATAGACTGCTGGCTCTAGGCCTCAATTTTCCCATCTGTGCAGTGGTGAGAATTACAGACTTAGCCCATTCTCATGGGGCTGTTGCGAGGATTAAAGGAAGTTTAGAGGGAAACACTGGTGCCAATCAGTGGTGACTGTGGGGATGAGGAGAAGGAAGGCGGTGGCAGACTTTTTTTCCTTAGGGCTTTGGTGACAACAGGAAGTGAAGAGAGGAGAAATCCAGTGACAGGAGGGACTCGACTCCATGGCCTTTCCTCACTCTGTGGAGCTGTCCTTTTAGGGTGGATTGTGCATGCCTCTTGTCAGAAGTGGCCTCGGCTCGGTGGGAGAATGCCTCTTGATCAGGCTTTGCGAGGTCATGCCTTCTTCCAGCCGGGAGAGGGGCAGCGAGGCGTGCTCAGATCTTGCCCTGACAAGTGGGCTTTAATGCCATTACTTCTAGTACTTCACTCCTTGAGTCTTGACACTGCAGGCGTTAAGCAGGGCATGTGACGTGGAAGGACTGCAGGTCAGAGAAGCATGGGGTGCATCTCAGCTGCTGAGGCGGGGAGAGACACAGTTCCCTCTGCTCAGAGTGGTTGCTTTTTAACAAGAGTGCTTCCCATCCTGTGCAGCGTGTTCAAATCCTCATTTTAGAGCAGTTCAATGAACATGTATTGCTAATACTCCACCCTAATTATGGAGCATTATAACAGGCTCCAGATAGGTCTCCCTGCCTGCAATCCCCCATCTACCCCAACCACCTCTGCAGACAGTCACCTTTCCTTTTTTTTGAGACAGAGTCTCACTTTGTCGCTCTTGGTAGTGTGCTATGATGTCATAGCTCACAGCAACCTCTAACTCTTGGACGCAAGCAATTCTCTCGCCTCTGCCTCCCAAGTAGCTGGGACTATAAGTGCCCACCACAACGCCCAGCTATTTTAAGAAACGAGGTCTTGCTCCAGCTCAGGCTGGTCTCGAACCTGTAGGCTCAGGCAGTCCACCCACCTCAGCCTCCCAGAGTACTAGGATTAGAGGCATGAGCCTCTGTGCCCAGTCTGAGAGCAGGGATCTTATCTTCTTGCCTTTGTACCCCTTCGGTCAAGCTCAGCCTGCTCAAAGTCCCACTGAGTCCCGGGTCCTGAGGCAGTGGGGTCGGAGTGACGAGGCAATAGTCTTTTTAAAGAGCTCATAGGCACTGGGGAGCCAGATACCCAGGTGGATAAAATACAAAGCTTCGGAGGGTGAACAACACGGAGGAAGGGACACCTAAGCCTGCCCTGGGGGCTGAATTTCAGGGAAAGTTTCTTGGAGTTGGTGAAGTCTGAGACACAGCCAGGGTGACAGGAAGGGAGCTAGCTGGGCAGAGATGGGTAGGGGAGCAGATGCGTTTTCTGCCTGGATTAGAGCCTGTGAATTGGTGCCTTGTGAGCTTTGGGCTTTGGTTCAGGCCATGTAGGTCCCTTGCTAGAAAGCAGGTGATAGGCACACAGTGCAGTTTTAGACACCTAGATAAGGACAGAGTTCAATTGATATCTGCTGTTTAAAGCTTATAACGGACTCGGAAGCTTGTTGCCCCAGGTGCCTGCCTGCCCACGCCAGCCCTTACCCGGGAAGCAGCGGCCTTGTTGGTTCTGTTGAGACAGAGTTCTTTATGGAGCTGCCAGTGCCACTGCCCTTGTCTTTGACCCTGTGAGGGGCTCTGAGGAGTCCTGGGGCCTCCTTTGCAGCTCTGGTCTGGACAACTGCTGCTCCAGAGGACACCTCGAGTAAACTCTTGACTTATGTTCTGCCTGGACTCCATGATTTTGCCAGAGGAGAACAGTGGAGTCTGTGCCTTTGTTCCCATTCTGTCACCTTATAACTTAAGATTTGGTAACTCATAACTGCTGGAGGGTACAGGGTATCCTCAAAAGTGGAGTTAAATATCCAGTTTTAAAAGTCTGTATTCCCAAATGCATTAAACTTTGTGATATCCCAGAAAGAAAAAAATCGAAAGGGTGTCAGTTATTTGTGGAAAATCACTGATTCCATTTCCACCACCTGGGAGTCTAGGCCAATGCCCCCGTCCCCCTGTGGAGCATGGGATGATATTTTTTACATTGTTACAGATCATCTTGCAGGATATTTTGGTCTCATTTGAAATAATGGTGAAAATTCCCAGTAAGGGATTGTCTAGTTTCCCTTAGATCCTGTTTCTCCCTGCGCACAAGGGGCGCATTCCTGCGTGCTATCTATGGGAAGCTGCCTGGCCTCTCTTGGTTAGGTGGTCCTTCTCTGCTGCATTTTAAGGGACCACCTGAGCCCTGAAGGTGGCAAGGGCAGGACATCATTCTTGGCAAGAGTATCAAACAGAATTTGAACTTGTTGATCACCCCATTGGTTTCACATTCTTTCCATTCCAGAGACCAAGGGGAGATTTGTGATGCTCCCTGGGCTTTGCAAATCTTTCTCTAATTAAACAGCCTCCTGGCTGTGTGCATAGCTCTTCTACCTCAAATCTCTGCCCTTTTGTGTTTGTGTTTAAAATTCCATCTTTCCAGAATGTTTGCCCACTCAGCAAGTCTCCTCAAAAGCCCCCACTGTTGTTTAGAGAAAGATTCTCCCCCCACCCCCACTCTTGAGTTTTTATTCTGTCTGTGTATAGGAAATTTAAGTCTCTTTGGAATTATTTGTGAAAATGTTCTTTGGTCTTTTTTTTTTTTTTTTCTTAATGCTGTGTGTATTAGAAGGTGGGACGGGGTACCCTGGTATCTATGCTATGTTAGCTGACACTTGAAGAGCCTTGAGATAAAGTTACTACAGTACTTATTTTGGTTCTCGTGTGCTTCTGTTTAGTGGGCGGCAAGGCCAAAGAAGTACTTCAGGAAGGAGTCGGTAATAGGTGAGGATGTGAGGGTACGTAGTGGGAGGCAAAGCTCTCCAAAGGTAAAGGATACGGGTTCTTGTCACTTGGCGCTGAGGGGGTGCATGTCATTTGAAATGCACAAAGACCCCCTCAGTTGGCCTTGCCCTGGTAGAATTTTTTTGTACAAGATTTGTTTTGCTCAGGTGGGGAACCTATGGCCTTGGAGCCACACATGACCTTCTGGATCATTCGTTGTGACTTTTTGACGGAATCCAAATTTTACAGAACAAATCCTGTAAATAAAGGATTTCTTAGACATTAGCGCCTTCATTTCAGAAATTTTATGGACTCCCAGTTACTGTTCTAAGCCAGAGAACAATCCTTGGAGAACCTGTGGGAAGAGGGTCTGAAGGGTATCTCTTCACGGTGTAACCTGCCTTCTGGACAGCTGCTGCTCCAGAGGACACCTCGAGTAAACTCTTGACTTACTGTTTTGATGAGAAATTGTGACACATAAAAGTGAACTGGAGGGATGGGTATGGCGGCTTACACTGTAATCCTGGCACTCTGGGAGGTCGAGGTGGGACAGTTGCTGGAAGCCTGGAGTTTGAGATCCTGTCTCTCCAAAAAATGAATAGAAAGAAAGAAAAATTAGGTGTGTGTGATACACCACTAATACACCCGTAGGCCCAGCTACTGGGGAGGCTGAAGCAGGAGGATTGCTTGAGCCCAGGAGTTTGAGGCTGGAGTGAGCTATGATAATGCCCACACATTCTAGCCGTAGTGATAGAATGAGATCTGTCTTAAAAAAAAAAAAAAGTGAATTGGAGAGAGATTTCACTTCCCCAAGTACCAGAAGAGGCATATTTGCTTTCTGAAGCCATTGGCATGAGGAGCTCTGGATGAGGAATGCCTCAGTCACCCCCTTAGAATATAGCTTGTTTTGGAAACAGGTTAAGAATACTTGAGAGGCTCATGGTGTGTTCCGTCTGCTTTCCCTCAGATGTTTGAAATAGGCCGGGAATATGGGCCAGGAAGCCTGGAGGAGCCTGCATGTCCCACACAGTTTTGCAGTTAGGTGTCTGGCAGGAGCTTAGGGTTTCCAGTGCCTGTCTCTTGTGGCCCCTGCTGACTACCTTCCCTAGGTGTCATATACATGAAGGACACGCTGAAATTGATGAAGAGCTATGCTGTGGGTAGTGAGAGAAACAGTCTGCTTTAGTAAGGAGGATTGTGATGGGGGTGTCGGGGTGGACAGATCTCTCCTGGAGGAGAGAAAAAGAGGACACTGGGATTCTGTATACAAATGTAGAAACTCCCTAAGCTTTAATTTGAACGTGGTGTTCAGGGGAGAAGCTCTGCGGTCACAAGCCTTTCCCTCCTTCCTCATATTGTGAACAATTTGCTCAGCTCTTTGTGTCTGTATCCTGAGACTGTGAGCCAGTGGGTCACACCAGGCCTCAGTTTGCATCTCAGGGTACTTTGCTTAGGGTAGGTTTTGCTTTAGAGAGAAGGTCATGGACTTTTGATTAACTCTTAGATCTTGAACTGTGCAACTTTGTAGGATCTCAACACTAAAATGAACCCTACTGATTATCTAGTCTAGTGGTTTTCAAACATTAGAAAACTGGTAGAGTCCTCTTTTTGGATGAAATCTTAAAACTTTGGTAAAACAGAAGGTGGGGGGTCTGCACTCCTCTCCCACCCCTGTGGCTCTGAGCCCCTTCTCTGCCTTTGAGAAGCATCTGCTGTAAAGACAGGGGACTGAGAACCAGGCGGGCAGCCATGGCCGCTCTGGTGTGAGGCACTGTTTGGCTTCATGGCAGACACAGCTTTGGTGTCCAGGCCAGTAAGGAGTCCCTGCTCCACATTTATTGGGCGGCAGTGTCCTGGAATCCCAGCGTCCTGGGATGCGGGAGACGCTCTGGTGGTGAGGGTGGTCATCAGGTAGCTGCAACTGAGCGAAGAGAAAGGCGATACTACCCATGCTTCCAGAACCTTGTCACTCTTTACTGACGTACACACAGCTCACATGACATGCTCTAATTTGCTAAGCTCCCACTTCCCCATACACCTGTGCTATCTTGGATCTGTGCCGGTCTCTCTGCCTGGAATATCCTTCTCAAGATCTTGAGTCGTCTTTTTTTTTCCCCCCAACAGCTTTATGGAGATGCAATTCACTTACTATGAAACATGCCCTTTTAAATCGTGCAGTTGGGTGTTTCTAGTATATCCACAGAGTTATGCAGCTGTCAGTGCCCAGAGTTCCTGCTGCCCTCCTACTCCCCCACACACCCTTCCTACGCCTCAGGACTTGGGCTGCTCTGGCTTCACGTTTTGTAACTCAGCTCGGATCTTAGCTCCCTCCTCTGGGTCCCTGCCCCTTCCCTAGCATCTAGCACCTGCCTCTCTGGAGTACACATGGCACATCCATGTCATTTCTGCCCCTTCTTTTCGCTGAGACCTTTAGTTTCCAGAGGGTGGGGACACTGTCTTAAACTTATTAGGAATCAAGAATAAAGTGGATTGCTCTGGAGTCACAATTTGAGTTTTCCTTCCTGATGAGCCCAAATGCAGAAACAGAGGCACCCTGATCTGAGAAGACTCAACTATAGCCAATGAAGGGAGAGCACCAGCTGCTGCTGAGCAGAGCAGACCATGTCCCCCAGTAGGAAGAAATATAGATTTTTTTTTTTGAGACAGAGCCTTAAGCTGTCACCCTGGATAGAGTGCTGTGGCATCACAGCTCACAGCAACCTCCAATTCCTGAGCTCAAGCGAGTCTCTTGCCTCCGCCTCCCAAGTAGCTGGGACTACAGGCGCCCGCCACAACGCCCGGCCATTTTTT
>CAUYRH010006162.1:0-70433 GCA_963574655.1 Perodicticus potto
AGCTCCATCCATGTAAGCATGAAAGAGGTGAAGTCTCCATCTTTCTTTAGGGCTGCATAATATTCCATGGTGTACATATACCACATTTTATTAATCCATTCATGGGTCGATGGGCACTTCGGCTTTTTCCATGACTTAGCAATTATGAATTGGGCTACAATAAACATTCTAATACAGATATCTTTGTTATAATGTGATTTTTTGTCTTCTGGATATATACCTAGTAGAGGAATTACAGGATTGAATGGCAGTTCTATTTTCAGATTTCTAAGTATTCTCCAGATATATTTCCAAAAGGACCATATTTAGTTTGCATTCCCACCAGCAATGTAGTAGTGTTCCCTTCAAGTCTTATTATTTAAGAAATATGTTTTGTAACCCTAGAGCTGCCATAAATCATGATTCCTCGGGTGGAGCTGGTCAAGGTAAACTGAAGACCTTCTGTGAAGGATTCACAATTCTGGATGCCATCCAAAACATTTGTGATTTATTTGAGGAGGTCAAAATATCAACATTGAAAGGAGTTTGGAAGAAGTTGATTGCAACTCTCATGGATGATTTTGAGGGATTAACGACTTCAGTGAAGGAAGTAACTGCAGATGTGGTGGAAGTAGTAAGAGAACTAGAATTAGAGTAGGGCCTGAAGATGGGACTGAATTGCAGCAATCTCATGATATAACTGTAATGACTGAGGAATTACTTACGGGTGAGCAAAGAAAGTAGTTTCTTGAGGTGGAAACTACTCCTAATGAAGCTGCTGTAAGCATTGTTGAAATGACAATAAGGATTTAGAATATTACATAAACTTATTTGGTAAAGCAGTGGCAGTGTTTGAGAGGATTGACTCAAATTTTGCAAGAAGTTCTACTGTGGATAAAATGCCACCAAACAGCATTGCTGTTTGTGAAAGGAAGTGAGTCAACTGATGTAGGAAACTTTATTGTTGTCTTATTTTTAAAAATTGTCACAATCAACTACTATCCTGATCAGTTTGCAGCCATTAACATCAAAGCAAAACCCTCTACCAGCAAAAAAGATTATGACTCACTAAAGACTGAGATGATTGTCAGCATTTTTCATAATTAAGTATTTTTAAAATTAAGATATGTACACTGTTTTATTAGATATAATGCTATTGTATACTTAATAATCTACAGGACAGTGAAAACATAACTTTTATGCGCACTGGGAAACCAAAATATTCATGTGGCTCACTTTATTGTGATAATCACTGTATTGCAATGGTCTGGAACCTGAACCTACATTATCTCCAAGGTATGCCTGTATATGCAACGACTTAGCAGAAGTGCCTCATGGCGAAAAGGGATGTAATTATAAGAAAGGAAACCTTCCATTTGTTCTGAAGAATGAGCAGGGTTTGTGAGAACAGGATCCTGAGCCACCACAGAGTTGTGGGGAGAGTGGGTAAGAGGTTTCTATTCACTTATCACTGGGAGGCAGGGCTGTGCTCAGGCCTGTGGAGGTACCTTCTACTTCATTCTCTTTGCTGGGTCAGAAGACCAGGGTGTTTAGGGGGAAGAGTCAGGGCTTGACTTCTCACTGGGTTGTTGGCATAGTTGCATATTTTCCCTTATCTAGTAAGCTGGGGATTAAAATCATGCACAATCCAGAAGATCATAAAAGAAAAGTAATGTGTAGCTGTGAGTACACAGAGTGTCAAAGAAATGTGAAGTATTATTTTCTACTACAGAATTAGAATTCTTCTGATTATCCTATTTTATTTGCTTGTTCATTTGTGCATAGATCCTCATGCTATCATGATGCATACATCCATTACTAAGCCATTAAGCCTCTATGCAGTGAAGCAAAAATTCAGTGAAGAAAACATTACACTAACCACTCATGTTGGTTGCTATTAGAGTGATTCATTCCAGGGTAGGCGCACAGCTTTATCCCTATGTGCTGTGATTTATCTGATACATGGCTGTCAATTGCTTATTAGAAACTTCTTGAGGGTAGAAACCATCTGGTCTATCTCCGCCTATCCAGCTCCTACCACAGTGCCTGGTATAGAGTTAATGGCATGTTATATGCTCAGTATATTTTTGTTGAGTTAGATAAAACTTATCAACTTAGTTGCTTTAAGTATTTCTACATACAGATCACATAAAGTCACTTGTGCATTTGGAAGAAATTTATTGAACCCACTATACACTAACTTCTGTGCCAGGCACTGGGTATACAGTATAAAAAGGATGCTCACAGCCTGGTGGGGAAGACAGACACCACTGAATGACTACACTGATAAACATAGGATTGCAAAAGCAGCCCAGATTTCTCTGACATGTACAAAGCAACTGACCTGCCAGGTGGGGAGCTTCCCTGAAGTAGTGACATTTTAGCTGAGATTTAAAGTAGATGAGGATTAATATGTTTAAGTAAGACATAAAAGGCGGACACAGTATTACTATGTGTCACACACTGTTCATGCATACTCATCTCATTCCACAAGCCTGTCATGGAGCTACTATTACTGGGCCTAATTATGCAAATGAGAAAATCAAGGCATGTGTGGTCAAATCTCCTGTCTCAGAGCCAGTGAGAGATGGGGTTTGAGCTTGGTGGGCTAGCTCTTGCTTAATGCTCCCCATGTATGGAGAGAACAATTTGTGCAAAGGACCTGTTCCTTAGTAAGCAACAAAGAATCGGCCTGTTCACTCCTGGATTGGCCAAGCTCCTAGCTGCTGTCACGCCAAAAGTCCTTCACAGCACTGACAGCTCTCCTTTCCAAGCAAGAGTTCTGGTGAGTGCGAGGTCCTTCATCTTGTTTCATTTGTGAGGCACCATTTATGGTGCTAACTAACACAGTCTTGTGGAGCCAAAGAACTGAGGCTGAATGGCCCAAAATAAAGGAATAAAGACAAGTGCTCACTGTGTGGGGTGACCAGTAAATACCTCAACACAGAGGCCTTGCTGGCCTTCGCCACCATATTGTCTAATTGTGCCTGAAAAAAAAGAGAGGAAAGAAAAAGAAAAAAAATGGGCTGACCCAGCAAGTTTCTCTGCTGCATCTGGCGACTGTAACTCACAGAGTAAGGAAGTATTTAGGCACACAATGTCCAACCTTCTGCCAGAATGGCAACACCAAGGGCCCTTAAAATTAGTTGTCAACAGAAATGCAAATTGAGTCCATCTTTGTCTTGAAGCCATATGTCCTCTGGGATGCAAACAACATTTTTCCTGCTGCAAATTCTGTCCAGAGTTTACTTGGTTACAACTTGAGTGCACACAATATGGTAATCTGGGGAACAGGAAGAGAAAAAAAGAGAACACCCAAAGAGTTACAAGTCAATCTCAACAGTCGAAGGGGGAGGGGAGAAGGAGAGAGAGAGAACAAGAATTTGCAAGTTGAGAAGCAGCCTGTCTCCTGCAGTGATGGAAGGGAAGCTACTCTACAGTGTGAGGCTGACCCATACTTCACTGGAGCCCCCACTTATCCCTTCCCATCCTTCAAGAATCTCATTTGCTATTTGATCTCACTTATTGCCTTTCAGTTTTTTAAGCAAAGCTTTCCTCTCCTCTTAAAACTATGTTTCTTCATAGTAAACCTCCAGGATATTGCTTCTTTATGCTTTCTCATTGAACTTGAGATTCTTTTTTCTTTTAATTCCTTTTTCCACTGTCCACTTGGAACAACTAGGAAGACTGCTTTGCGAGTCCTTATTACCTAAGGGACTTCTGTTTCTCTTCCCAATTATCCAACTCTCTAGCTCTTTGCACCAGAACTTGAGAAGGAGCCAGGCTCTGCAAGAGGCTATCTGGACCAAAGACCCAGAACAACATGGGTGGAGCTGACAGGAAATCCAGGGTCCAGGACACATGGCCTGGCATTTAAGAACACAAGATTTTGAGGAAAGTTGGCTGGATACAAATCCCAGTTCTGCCACTTTCTAGTTTGCTTAATCTTACTAAACTTCATTTACTAAAAAGTAAAAAAGGGGGAGGAATAGGACCTATTGTGTATTTTCAATGACATAATACTTACAAAGAACTTGACATAGTAGCTGGCAAAAGTTAAATCAGATTAAATACTAGCTGTTACAATTATTAAGATAAGGGGCTAAACAGCAGTGTGTGAGTGGGTTTAGGCTGCTATAATAAAATGCCATGGACTGAGTGGCTTATAAACAACAGAAATTTATTCTCACAGTTCTGAAAGTGGGCAAGTCCATGATCAAGGGCCTGGCAGATTCAGTATCTGCTGTGGACTTATTTCCTCATACAAGACCATGAGTGATGCCACTGTGACTTTACATGATGAAGGAAGGCAGCTAGCCCTCTGGGGTTTCTCATAAGGACGCTAATCTCAATCATGAGGGCTCTGCCTTCCTGAGTGAATCACTGGGTCCCCAAAGTCCCCACCTCCTAATACCATCACTTTGGGGGTTAAGAATCAACATACGAATTTTGGGGAATACAACATTCAGACCACAGAAGATATCATGGTTAGATAACAGCAGTGGCAGACAATTAAAGCTGATGGGTTAATAGGTTAAAATAGATAACATGGGAAGCAAACATAGGCATGAGCAGAATCATGTGGCTTATACACGGATCCCAACTGGTTTCCTCAGCAGGTAAAACTCACGATCCGGATACTTGACACTGGATTACTAATAACTGCTACCATTTACTGAGCACTACCACATGCCAGGAACAATGTTAAGTGCTTTAAATAACTTATTTAAATGTAATCCCCATAGTATGATGAGTTTGTTAGTTTCTTGTAATGCCTAGCACATAGTAGGTATTCAGTTAGTATTCATTGACTTTGAAACATTTAGTAGTATTTTTAGGTTATCCATTTTGAATTCACACAATTTGTTTGATGACTCAAACACGGAGGCAATATTATTGGTATTTGACTTTTCACCACTTGAAGCACAGCCGAACATACATACATATGTGAGCAAATACATTACTAGGATCTTTCTACTATGGTAAAACACTTTTCTATATTGGTGAAAAAACTTTTCTACATTGGCCTAGATTGAAGGAACTCAACACAAGCCAACAATGTGTCAAATGGGATTTAGAGAAATTGCTTCATGTTTTATAGGCACATGGAGCTAGACTGAAAAATATTCTCTTTGGTAAATGTACGGTAGTATAACAAAGTAATTAAAGGAGAAAACATTTAAAACAGGAAAGTGAAAATCTGAAACGGGCACTGAGATAAAAAAAAGAATAAAACTTCAGCTGGGTAGGGAAATACCAATTAATAGAGCTATCCAAAAGGAAAAAAACGAAAGATCTTTTTCTTTAAGCAAAAATCTAAATATTTCTATTATGAAAGTATTTTATAAGTAGCAAAACCCAGGTTTAAAAATAGTCCCAGAATAATTAAGGTCCAACCCCCCATCTTATTTTTACTTACTAGATGAGATTTTATCAGCAATGTCAGGTGTTTGTTATAGAGAATAGATATCATAAAGAACAACTATGTGTGGAAAGGCTTCCCTGGAATTATTTAGCAAAAGAAAAGATACTCAGATGGGCAGAAAACTTTATTTTCTTTCAAGAAATGAAGTAATTTCCCAAGGAAGAAAGGCACTATTTTCTATTTTGGTTATTATACCAGAACCATCACCTTGAGTGATCAATGACTCTCATACGTTTGAACAACTATGAAAATGTCCATATAATTCATAGTGTCACACTTCACCGAGTGAGTACATTGTTATTCAGTGATGCCAATGAATTTTTTTTTGCCTTGGAATATTTAGCTAGCTCATAGCTTAGTAGTTACCTTTTTGGGGCTGTGCACAGGAAGCTATAGTCACTAAAGTAGGTGACACCCTATTTTAATTTATTCCTAAATACAAACACTCATAAACTCATAGACACACAACCACATTTTTCCTTCATGGTCCCAAAACTAGGTACAAAAGAAGACATTTAATTCAGGTGACAAGTCACAAAGATAATGGGATATTTGAGAAATCACATGATGGGGAGGAGACAGAGGTAACCAGAGATTAGCAACATTAAAAAACTGTTGTCACTCATAAACTATAGAAATTAAAGAAGGTTTACCAGAACTGAGGAGCAGAAATCAGTGGGTGAAAAGTAGAAATGCACCACCTTTGCTCAAAGAAAGTCAGAGCCATGTGGCAGACACAGCCACTCAGGAAGATGGCCCCTAATGCAGAGAAAGGAAAAACCACCCAGCTTTTTCCTCCCTTCTGCCCTTTATCTTGCTGTATCACCCACTGGACAAACCTAGCAAAGACAAGCCACTAGAGGACATCAAGAGATATAGCTTTCAGGTCTTAGTCACCAGCAGCTCTGGGCAGAGAAGGAAAAGGGGGTGAAATGTATCTGGTATCAATAGGCCCAGAACTGACATACATGCGTATATATCCAAATGCAAACACCCACCCACACCACACACACATATCTTGGTTCTAACATTCTAACATCAGAACTGTCATTTACTGAATTTGAAGCTTATTGAGTAAATGTGACATAAATAAGCCCAGCCACTTATAAGGTATTTAACTTTCAACGTCTGTTTGACTCTAAGAATCTAGAATGTCTTTCAACTGGTAAAGGTGCAACTTAGAAAAAGAAGAAATTATAGATCTAACACTTATCATGTGTTATGACCAGCGTTTGATGCTATTTACATTATCTGACTTTATTTTCACATCAACTCTGTAAGTATCTTAAAGGGTGCAAGGTTATAATGATATATCAATTTCATTTCATAGGTGAAGAAACTCAATGAGATGAATTCATTGTCCGGGATTTAATGACAAGTGAATATTGGAACCTTCTTTTATGTAGTGGTGGGTCTGACTTACAATTTTTATTGTCCATATGCAATCTGGGATACAACTGATATAAAGCTGTAACATATTCAAACTCTTTGTAGTCTGCTGTTTATTGTAATGATGTTATGATTACAAAGAGGGGAAGAAAAATCTAAGCTAAAAATAATAAAAGGGTAAAAGACTTTCAAATTAACATATAAAAACTGGAAAAAAAATTAAATAACCAAAATATTGTAATTAAAAGAAAAACGTGTAAAATAAGAAACATTAGAAAGCACATAGGAAGATACTGAATTTAAGCCCCAATATACTACTATGTTAAATGGCTTAACTGGACTAAATGCAGCAGCTAAAAGATAAAGATCATTACACTGGATAAAACACAAAATTCAATAATTATTTTGTTTATGAGTAAGACAGAGAAAATAGAATAGATATAGCTTAAATGCAAAAGGATAGGAGTTAAAGATGAGCATTTTTTCATGTATTTATAGGCCATTGGCCTGTCTTCTTCAGAGAAGTTTCTTTTCAAGTCTGTTGCCCACATAGAAAAGGGGTTATTTGTTCTTTTCTTATTGATTAGTTTGAGTTCTCTGTGGATTCTAGTTATCAGACCTTTGTCGGAAGCATAACTGCAAAAATATTCTCCCATTCTGAGGGCTGTCTGTTTGCTTTACTTACTGTGTTTTTGGCTGTGCAGAAGATTTTTAGTTTGATCAGATCCCAGGAATGTATTTTTGGTGTTGCTTCAATTGCCCAGGGGGTCCTCCTCATAAAATATTCTCCCAGGCCAATTTCTTCAAGTGTTTTTCCCTGCACTTTCTTCTAGTATTTTTATAGTTTCAGGTCTTAAGTTTAAATCTTTTATCCAGTGAGAATCACTTTTTGTTAATGGTGAAAGATGGGGGTCCAATTTCAGTCTTCTACAGGTTGCCAGGCAGTTCACTCAGCACTATTTGTTAAATAGGGAGTCTTTTCCCCACTGAATGCTTTTGATAGACCTATCAAAGAGCAAATGATGGTAAGTAGCTGGGTTCATCTCTTGATTCTCTATTCTGTTCCATAAATCTACCTCCCTGTTTTTGTGCCAGTACCATGATGTTTTGATCACTATAGGTTTACAGTATAGGCTGAAGTCTGATAATGTGATACCTCCTGATTTGTTTTTATTTCTGAGTAATGTCTTGGCTATTCGAGGTTTTTTTCTGATGCCATATAAAATGAAGCACTATTTTTTCAAGCTCTTTAAAGTATGACAATGGTGCTTTAATAGGGATTGCATTAAATCTATAGTTTGCTTTGGGTAGTATGGACATTTTAACAATGTTGATTCTTCCCAGCCATGAGCATGGTATGTTTTTCTATTTGTTAACATCTTCTGCTATTTCTTTTCTCAGAGTTTCATAATTCTCTTTACAGAGATCTTTCACATCCTTTGTTAGGCAAATTCCCAGATATTTCATCTTCTTTAGCACTACTGTAAAAGGAATAGAGTCCTTGACTATATTTTGAGCTTGATTATTATTGGTATATATAAAAGCTACTGACCTATAAGTACTGATTTTATATGTCTGAGATGATGCCGTATTCCTTGATCACTTCTAAGAGCTCTGTAGTTGAGTCCCTGGGGTTTTCCAGGTATAGGATCATATCATCTGCAAAGAGTGAGAGTTTGATCTCCTCTGACCCTATTTGGACACTCTTGATCACCTTCTCTTACCTGATTGTGATGGCTAAGACTTCCATTACTATGTTGAATAGCAGTAGAGACAGTGGGCCTTCTTGCCTAGTTCCTGATCTGAGTAGAAATATTTTCAGTTTTACTCCATTCAATATAAAATTGGCTGTGGGCTTGCTGTAGATGGTCTCTATCAGTTTAAGAAATGTCCCATCTATGCCTAATTTCTTAAGTGTTCTGATCATGAAAAGATGCTGAATATTATCAAAAGCTTTTTTTCATCAATTATGAGAATAATATAGTCTTTGTTTTTTATTTTAGAAATGCAAATCAAAACCACTTTGAGACATTATATAACTCCAATAAGATTAGCCCACATAAAATCCCAAAACTACAGATGTTAGGGTGGATGTGGAGGGAAGGGAACACTTCTACATTGCTGGTTGGAATACAAGCTAATATGACCTTTTTAGAAAGAAGTCTGGAGAATACTCAAGGAACTAAAAGTAGATCTACCATTCAATCCTACAATTCCTCTATTAGGTATATACCTAGATGATCAAAAATTATTTTACAACAAAGACATTTGCACCATGTTTATTGCAACCCAGCTCATAATTGCCAAGACATGGTAAAAGCCCAAGTGCCCATTGACCCATGAGTGGATTAACAAATTGTAGTATATGTACACCAAGGAATACTATGCAGACATAAAAAGATGGAGACTTCAGGTCTTTTATGTTTACCTAGATAGAGCTGGAACATATTTTTCTTAGTAAAGTATCTCAAGAATGGGAAAAAAGTATCCAATGTACTCAACACTACTATGAAATCAATATATAATCATCTACACATTCATACAAATGGTAAAACATAACTAAATTCCAGAAAGTAAAAGGGAAAAGGAGAGTTAGGTGAGGGAAGGGGGAGGCCAGGAAAAAGGAGGGTATTTAGGGGGAATCACCTAATGTACATGATGCAATGGTACATTTAAAAACTCTTAAGAAAAGAGTATAATTGTCTTACCACAACAAATAAGTTAGGTGATGGATGTTAATCAGTTCGATGCAAGCATTTCACATTGTATATCAAATCAGTACACTGAACCCCATAAATGCATCAATATACACAGTTATGATTTAATAAAATAAAAAAAACAAAAGGATAGGAAAAGGAGCACTATGCAAACACTGACCAAAATAATTAATAACAATATTAATACTAAAAGCAAAATATAGCTAAACACAATGAGGGTTACTTCATAATGATAAACCTTTAATCAATATTAAAGATTTAATCAATCAAGCTTTTTGTACGCCTAACATAAAACCTTCAGAATATACACCCATAAAGGAAGTTAGACAGAAGTAAAAGAAGACACAGATAATAGTCATAATCTTAGGACATTTTACATTTCTCAGTAAATGACAGGACGGACCACACATTGGTGTGGATAGTGATGGTTAACATGATTAACAAACTTGATACAATGGACACGTATAGACCAATACTGCCAACAACTGTAATGTGGGTCATCCCCAGTCAGGCACACATTGAACTTTTACTAAAGGTTGCCATGTGCTGAGCCATAAATTAAAACAAAGGCATTTGCCATCTTTGTCACTGCATTACTGTGTGTGTGTGTTTAGAACTTCCTCTCACCCCCTTTCTGTGTTTGCTTACCATGGTCTTTGTATTTCATTCAGAAAGCTTTCTGAAATGAATGGTGACCTTTGGTGATCTGTCTGTATTTAGGAGTGAGACACTGGAGAGCTGGTTTGAAGTTCAAGATATGAAGGCAAAGCTTTCATTGCTCACAAGGGACCCACTAACCAAGTGGTCTTTTCTCTGGGCTGGCTCATTTTTCACTAAGGAGTATCTTTTAATCCCATGGGTTTTTTTTAATGTATATATAAACTCAAGATATTAAGTGTTCCTAACTCACAGCATAATTATAAAGATTAATGAGATAATCCACATCAATGCTTGAAATAGGTTCTGGCACACTGAAATATTCGAGGTATATTAGCTATTCTTATTTGGAGTTTTAAGCTACTTTTATAGTTTCACTCTTGATGATGAGCTATGTCAATGATGCCCAGTGTTTATACCCAATCATTTTCTTAGCATCTCCACACAGATGTACCTCAGCCATCTCAGTTAACATAGCCACTCATCTCTTATCTTAGGAAATAGTATCCTCACCTTCACGGATGATGAAACCAGAAGCCTAACTCACCCTTGATTCTTCCCCTTTATTCATTCATGGCCTTTATACCCCAACCAAGATGACAGCTATGACATGGCAAAGACATTTTCTGTCATCTTGTCCTTTAGGGTTACGAAAAGTGTGTCTCTACATAGGCTGTGTCTGAATCAGTGAATAAAAATACAGTTAGGCACTGAAATAAGTAATAACGGCACTCCATTAACAATGTAGCTGTAATCCTTTATCATTTAAATGTTGGATTTGTTTTAAACTCTTGGATCTTCTTCTGTTCCCCCTTTTGCTGTGTCTTTCTTTCTTGCCTTCAGTCCTTCCCCAGTTATTTTGAGATAGAGCCTCAATTCTCTCCTCATTTGGATCTTGCTTCATCTCATTTTATTTCTATTTCCTCATAACATTTGCTGGTGAGGACTCTCCCTGCTCCAATTGTCATGCCCTGACTGCTGTTTCCTGGGCTCCTAGGCATCATAAAATATCACAGCAGACTGTTAAATTTGGAAATGTAGACTCTCATTCAGATATTTTTAGCTTTTCCTTTCAGACTGCACTGTTAGGCCTTTGGGGCTTCATGTTGTTTATTCTCAGAGACTTCCCGGAGCATCAGAAATGGCTTAAAACGATTACTATGCTGTGCATTGGCATATATGACATTCAATCGCCCTGTGCTGAGCTGAATTTCAATGAGTTTTGTGTAAACGAATCAGAAACATATGGAGATTATCCTTCCTAACTATCTCCACTTTTTTTTAAAAAGCAAGAACTCAGCATTTGGGTTTTGTTGAATATAAAATATTTGAAATTGACTGAGTTACGGCAAATCAGAGTGAAAGAGGCTTCCTTTTCTTGATAGCCATCTTATCTCTAATAACATCCTAGTTAGTGACGACATGTTTATTAATTTCTGCTCAACTTCACTCTGCTCCACTTGCTTTGAAGTTTTCCTTCCTTACTGTAAGTCCCCATTTATCTACCTCATCCATCTAACCCATAAATAGCTACTTTTTGGCCATGGCCTTGCCCTACCTGTGCTCATACCCTAGAGAGGCAACCAGAGAATTCCAACATGTTGTGCAAGTGCCACAAAAGAGGAACAGACACTGAGCCTTGAGGAGAGAGCCACTTTTGTGGCCTTTCTTTTTCACTTTTTGTTTTTCTTTTTATTCTTGCCACAAAATCCCTTTCCATTTTACTTTATTTCCTTGCTCTGTTCTCTATTTCATCTTTTTTCTCCCTGCTATGGTCTAAGCATGTCCCTCCAAAATTTATATGTTGAAACCTAACCCCCAATGTGATGATATTTGGAGAGGGGTTTTTTGGAGGAGATTAGGCCCTGAGAGTTGAGCCCAGTGAATAGAATTAAGGCCCTTATAAAAGAGACTCCAGAGACTTCCACCATATGAGGTTATAGTAAACCTTTTATTATAGCTGATTTTATATAGAGATACTCTCATCTGAGTTTTACACAGCCACATCTGTCTGCTTTCCAGTTCTCCACTGTAAACATTTTCCACCCAGCACTGCATGTGCATGTGGGGTTGATGCTCTCCTCTTAACTCTTCTCATTGTCCTGGATGGAACCCCCACAGCTGGGGCCCTTTGCTCCTCTCAGGCTGCCTCAGTTCAGTGTAGGGCAGTTTGGTATTTGCTCTTGAGAGAACAGAGCCAGGTCCTGGTAGGGTAGAAGCTGAGTGACTACATTGAGATCCCCAATTGCACAGTATAAAACATGTGACCAAGACTGATACAATTCTAACATGGTGTGGAAATAGAATTATGTGTTGAATGACAGAAGTAAATAGATACCTACATGATATAGTCCATAGATCAGTCAGCCACTCTGGTTAATGTTGCCTCCTCCATCCTCATGATTGCATTAACTTAGAGCCAGTGCCCCCAGTCATAAAAACCAAGTGAGGAGAGAATCTTTAACTACTTCAGTGAATTAGTGTCATTTCTATTCACTTATACTGCATTTTGAAGCATTATGCTAAAAGGCAACATAATTCTATCAGTTATGAGTATGTCAAGCAAGAAAGAGACATTGAGTGGCAGAAATGTCACAGATATGAGCTTCAGGTAGGCACAGATGCTCATAAAGCTCCCTCCTTTTCTATCACCTACACCTCTCCTCGCTGCATCAAGACCTTCATTAGAATGAGCTAGTTAAACAGCTATGGAAAGTGCTGCCATGTGAGCTTAAATGACAAAATGATACTTTTGCAAAATTTCTCATTATGGGGCTCATAATAAAATTTAGGAAAAATTGAAGGGAAAAAGAGAGGCTAAAGTATATTTGATTTTATTTTTAACATTTTATCTAGTGATTATTAAAGTAGTGCTTAACTCTTTGCTAAGCACCATTCTAGGCATCTTACAATTGGTAAGTGCAATTTTCATAATACCTCTTCAGTAGGGGTACCAGTATGATCCACAATTTATAGAAAAGAAAACTGAAACGCTGTTAGATTAAGTGATTAGCACATAGTCACACATTTAAGGGGCGAAGTCAAGATTTAAATCTGGAAATACTGGCTCAAAAGTCCATGTTCTTACCATTCTATTACACTGCTGTGCTATGGCAGAAGTAGTAGATGTGTAGAGCATTTAAAGTTAGAAATTGAGATTTAGTATTCAATTTCTAGCAAGAACCAAATATGTTCTAGAAGATATATGCCTCACAATGATCATATATAAAACGGTAATAGTACCTATAATATAGGAAATTGTGAGATTTAAGTAGCCTCATGTATTTAGCAAAGAGTCTGGATTTGGTAAAAATATCAATTTTTCCAAGAAGCAAAAGGCAAAAAATTTAGTACTGTTTATATGCATGCATAGATAAATAGGGGTCTGGCTGAATAGCTTATAAAATAAGCAAATACATAAATATCTCCCAAATTCAAGGGGAGTGAAAACAGACTCACCTATTGATAAGAGAAGGTCATAGTCACATATTTAGATAAGGATGTGAGCTCAGAGATATGGGCTGTGCCATCTGCAAAATAACATCTACCACACAAAGTTCTATTCCCAATTCTATGAATGACCAATACATGTTTTGAGTTATTCATTTGAAATTCTCACAGTGTCTGGACAGCCTAAGTACATATATTTCTTAATGAATTAATCATGTAATTGGTAATGGACTTTCTTTTTTAGTTTTTAGTTTATCAGTATCTAAAAGTTCTCTTAATTTGAGGGAATTCCCTATTGAATAACTCTCAATGGAAATCAGATTCTTACCTTCTACTATTGAATCTGTTGACAATCCAAGCAAGGGCACATAACTTAATCTCAGCCAAATCAATCCCCTTTTGGTCTCTGAAGTTTGATTATATGTCATCGAGACCACAGATAGGTAGATGTGGACATATGGCTGCTATTTAGCAATGGAATTGTGGGAAAGTGACTTGTGCAGCTCCATGCACTTGAATGACAATGAATGAAGAAGTTATATTTCCCTCTTGTTTCTCCTTTCTCAAAATAAAACATCAGAAAAAAACTCAAAAACCCTGTCTCTACAGCATTGCATTCTCCAAATCATTTAAAATTATTTAGAGAAAGACATTTCCGTTAGCTCTTCTTGGGTAATATTGGAAGAAATTCTCTTTTCTAGAACATCAATTTTACTTCAAACCCACAGTGGAAATTGAAGACATAACAAAAAAAAAGCCTCAAGTAACTTTTTTCTTCACTCAAATGAACTCCAACTGTATATGCATGTGTATCTATGAGTGCATACCATATATCTAGTATGTTCACAAATATTGATCCAGAAGGTTCATATTCTCAGTGGATTTCACTTTAAATCACTCATGTTATTTCTAATGCTATCATTTTTAAAAGACTAAATTTGAGGGTGTGACACTCATCATCATTTATAAATTATTAAATCATTATTTCAAGATATTAGTGACCAAATTCCTGTCCTTCTCATGTACCCAACCAAGTGTTTTATCTTACTGGTATAAACTTGGCATCTCTGACCTGTTAAGGGGCTTATGCCCTCAGCTACTTTCTCCTTCAGTCAGGGTAGATTGTCATGTCTATCTAGTCTTTCCTAACCAGATATCAATTACTTGTGAAATGGCTGGTCAGCAAATGGCTGTGGCTAAAAAGTGGAGGGAAAATTCACTTGCCTACATGGAGACAAATGGAAATAAAATGTCTGCCTCATAATTCAGACACTTGAAACATATCACACCCTTAGGTGGAGTTATCTGTCCACATAGAATAAATTCATTCTTGATAATGACAATGCACACATATATACAAGTCAATTATTACTATTCAAGATACAGTGTTTTTCTTTCCACTTGAAAGTACTGGTAATCCATTTCATTTGTTCAGTATATTATAATTTTCAAGGCATATTCTGGTAACTTCTTAAAACTGAGATAGGTATTAGCATCATTTTGCAGGTGAGAACACTAAGACTCTAGGAAATTATTTGACTCTGCGAAGGTTATTTAAAAGTATCAGAACCAGGCCACTAACACTCATCATTTGATCATATACCAGTAGACCAACAAAACTGCTCTCATGTTATTTTCCACTAGATTTTGCATTTATCTTTCAAAAGTCCTTACCTTGGTAAACAAAAACTTTAAAATAGAACCTAACAAAGGAACTTCAACATTTAACATTGAACTCACTGGTCAGAAACTTCCTGGCTCACAAATAGAGATTTTTAAATGATGGAAAGAGGGCAGTTAGCATGTTGTGATGTTCTTTCATTCAGCCATAACTTTTCTTGTAGGTTTATAGTTATGGTTTGGCTGTGGAGTACAAAGCAGTAAAACTTAATTGAATAGAAGTCAGATCAAGGTCTTTCAAACTGGACATAATGTGAGTCACACAAATAAAGACGAACCAACAAATTTTTCTTAATTTCAGTTACAAAAGACTGTAATGGGAAACACAGCCCCTAATTTATAAAATCCCCTCCCCTCTCTGTGAAGCATATTTTATGTGACATGTACAGGAATAAGCCCATAACTATTATTATTGAGAATAAAAACTATATCATAAAACTCGTATCTAGAGGCTCAATGTATGCTTCTGACATAAACCTTGCCCTGAAAAAAAAAGATTTTTTTTATAAATTTGGGAGAAATTCAGATTTTCTCTCTACTTTGGAGCCTAAAAAAGACTCTACCACATAAAACCTCTCACTGAGTCACATTAAATATCATAAATACATTAAATACAGCTTCTAGCCTAATTTCCATTATCCTGTAATGGAATTGAAGTCCCCTTTTATTTTCATAGAATAACATCCATCATTCTGACAGTTCTGGGACACTTCAAAACACTACTTGGTACTGTTATTTTGCCTCCCTGCGTATTGTAGTTTCATAATCTTCTCCCTAATTTTGAGTCAGTGCTACCCTACCCTAGAGGTAGTGAGTGTTTTACACTGGACATAGAAAATATTGTATATAATTATTTAAAGTAAGACTACATAGTTAATGTGATAGGCTGAATAATGGCATCCTAACAATGTCCACTTTTTAATCCCTGGGATTCATAAAAATATTCTTTTAAAAGATAAAAAGGTACATTGCAGATGCGAGTAACTTAAGAATTCTGAGATAGCCAGGTGTGGTGGCTTATGCCTATAATCCTAGCACTCTAGGAGACCGAGGCAGGTGGACTGCCTAAGCTCAGGAGTTCAAGACCAGCCTGAGCAAGAGTGAGACAATGTCTCCGAAAAAAACAGGTGTTGTGGCGGGTGCCTGTAGTCCCAGTTACTTGGGAGGTTGAGGAAAGAGGATCACTTGGGCCTAAGAGTTTGAGGTTGCTGTGAGCTATGATGTCAGAGCACTCAATAACAGGCCGCACAGTGAGACTCTGTCTCAAAAAAATAATAATCGTTCTGAGATAGGGAGATTATCCTGGATTATCCAGGTAGATCCAATGTATTCACAAGGGTCCTTATAACAGGGAAGCAGGAGAACATTTAAGATCAGCAAGGATATAGAGAACTTGAACAATAATATTAACCAACTAGACCTAAGAGACATGTACAGCAAACTCCATTCACCAACAGCAGAATACATTCTTCTCACATCTACGAGGAATATTCTCTAGGATGGACTGTATACTAAACCTCAGAACAAGTCTTCATAAATTTAAAAAGATTCAAATCATACAAATTATCTTTTCTAACCACAATAGAATAAAACTATAAATAAATAAAATAAGGAAAACTGGAAAACTGACAAATATATAGATATTAAACAACGCACTCTTAAATTGGTCATAAAAGAGAACACAAGGAAAGTTAGAAAATGCTTTGAGATGAATGAAAATGAAAACACAACATAGTTAGGAGATGCAGCAAAAACAGTGCTCAGAGTTAAATTTATAGCTAGCTATAAATGTCTACATTAAAAAAGAAAAAAGCTCTTTCTTAAGTCAATAACTCAATGTTTCATCACAAAGAACTAGATAAAAAAGAGCTAACCAAACCCAAAGCTAGCAGAAGGAAATAATAAAGATTAGAGCAGATACATGAAATAGAAACTATGAAATTATAGAAAGAATAGAAGAAACCAAAAGTTGGTTTTTTGAAAAAAATCAACAAGTTTGACCAATCTTTAGCTAGACTGACTAAGAAAAACATAAAAAGAAGAAGATGCAAATCACCAAAATTAATAATAAAAGTGGGGACATTACTACTAATCTTACAAAAATAAAAAGAACTGTAAGATAGTTTGATGAAAATATTTCAGATTGTATATGAAACCAACACATTGTACCCCGATTGCACTAATGTACACAGCTATGATTTAATAATAAAAATAATAACTGTAAAAGAATACTATAAATGATTGTAAATGAACAAATTGAATAATTTACATGAAATGGACAAATTCCTGAAAACATACAAATTATCAGAATTGGCTTATGAAGAAATAGGAAATCTGAACAGACTTACAAGCATAGAAATTGAGTCAATAATCGAAAACTACTCAACAAAAATGAGCCCAGGACAAGACAGCTTCACTGGTGAATTCTACCAAACATTTAAAGAATAACAACAGCAATCCTTCTCAAATTCCTCCAGAAAACAGAAGAAGAGGGACCATTTTCTAACTCATTCTAAGAGGCCATCTTTATTCCAGTTAACAAAATTAGAAACCTCACAAAAAAACTATGGTCTAATATTCCTCATAAACACAGATGCAAAAATCCTTTCAATACTATCAAACCAAATTCAGAGACATATAAAAAAGATTATTATTAAAGACCAAGTGGGATTTGTTCTAGGAATGCAAGGCTGGCTTAATACATGAAGATCTATTGGTATAATATACCATTAGAGCATAATAAATGACAAAACCCACATGAGCATGCATCTTAGTAGATGCACAAAAAGCATCTGACAAAATCCAACATATGATTAAAATCTCTCAACAAACCAGGAAAAGAAGCTTGGTTTAAAGCATCCATGAAAATTTTTTGGCTAACATCATACCTAAGAGTAAAATACTACATGCCAAACAGATTGGCACATAGCAAATTTGAAGATGATATGATCCTACACATAGAAATGCCTAAGGAGCACACATACACACATGTGTGCAAAACTACTAGAGTAACTTCAGTAAGGTTACAGGATGCAAAATTAACATACAAAACTCAATTGTATTTCTGCAAACTAACAAGTAATACTAACAGAGCTAATTTATGAAAATAATTTCCATTTACTAAAATGAAACAGCAGAAGACACTTAACCAAAGAAATTCAGCACGTATATAGTGGAAACTACTATACACACAGCCATGGCTCCAGGCTGCCCTGGCTGAGGGCGCACTCCTCCAGGTTCAGAGCAATCTTCTCTACCTCCGAGGCACTCTCAGCATCCGCCTCCCCAGGGGCCTGCTCCTGCCAGCTCAACTCCAACTTTCTCTTCTTACACTCTGGCCCATCTTCCCCAGTGCCTGCAGCCCCATCTTCCTGGCTCCCCTCCAGAGATCCCTCCTCCTGGGGCTTCACTGGAAAACTACAAAGCATGTAAAATTAGCAAAGAACGCAGCAATTCTAAGTGTAAGAATGCACCTGAGAAATAAAAACATATGCAAAGACTTGAACATAAATATTCACAGCAGCATTGCCATAAAAGCCTAAACTGGAAACAATCCAAGGGTCTACATACCTGATGAGTAGATAGAATGTGGTCTATATCCATAACATGGAATATTTCTTAACAACCGAATGACAATGCGGGTATATGCTAAAATATGGAAGAACCTCAAAAACACTTACCAAGGGTGAAAAAAGCCAGATCCACAAAGCTACATACTATGTGCTTCCATGTATGTGAAATGAACAAAAATAAAAATTAATAAAAGACAGTAAGTATATCTATCATTTTTGCGCCTGGGGGTATATAAGTGGGGCCTGATGCCAGCAAGTATGTGGGAAATTTGGGGGCGATGGAAAATTTCTAAAATCGGATTGTGCTAATGTTTGCACATCTTTATACACTTATTAATAATCATTGAATTGTAGACTTACCTGTGGTATATAAATTATACCCCAATAAAGCTTAATTTTTAAAAAGTATCTGAAGGGGAAAAAATAGTTCGCCAAAAGAAAAAAACTTAAGATTAAGGTATTCTTTATTTACATAGAATGATATGTCTACTTTTACTGTAGCACTTAATTATAATCTCTTCAAATCAGCTGCCTAATTCTCTGACTTCTCCATTGGAAATATAAACAGAAGCACTAGTGATAAATGTGAGAACTATTCTTTACTTCTTAGGACATTATTCCTCACTAAGTCTTTGGGTGGGGTATACTTTTTTTTGGCCAAGTGACATCTCAAGCTCCTGGCACTGAAGCCGAAGGCGGAAAGTGGGAAGACCCAGGAGAGAAAGACCAGAGGCGCACAGTACCTGCGCAGGCGCACAAAGACGTGTTTCACGGCGCCCCAAGAGCCCAGTGTGCGGACAGCACTGGGAGAACCGTTCACTTGCCTGCCAGTCACCCCGAGGCACGGAAGTTACACACTGAGTTACCAGCCTGGAGGAGAAGAGGAGGAGTAGAGAGAACAAAATGTGGGCAAACTACCTTTGTTACTGACAAAAACAGTATCCAGCGGAGGAGCTGCTGCGCACACGTGAGGGCGCCTGTATCCCCAGACACGCAATATGTAGTCCTAAACGGGCAGTCCCAGGAGCTGTCAGCATCACACAGCTTGGGGGAAAACCCGAAAAAGGACAGGTAGGACAGGGGTTCAAAGAGGAAATGCCTCCTGCTGGACCCGGTCACCCCACTTCCTTTCTGTGCATAAGAGTGGGGTCTGCGGTAGGCCCTGCCCCCAGCGGTCTACCAGGCTGGACAGAGGGTCTCATTTGTGACTAACAGCTTGACAGGCAGGCCAGCGTCCCATCCCCCCCACATTGCCCCTGTAAGGGAGAGACTATGGGAAGAACACTGGTTCCACATCCGTCAGCGCCTGTGGATGTTCCCAGGACCAGACCCAGGCATAGGGAGAGAAACGGGGACCGATCCTTACAGAAAACCAGGGTTTTCTCAGGCACCCCATGACAAGTGCTGTTGGGTCCTTTCATTTAGTCCTTCCAGCAACTCTGTAATATGGACACTATTTTACTTACCTTACCCATAAGAAAGTGAGGTTCAAAAATCTTTTTTACCTGTAAAATGGGTAACATTGTACAATATATCTATATATATGTAAGAACCTAAGGCTTAAAATCTTGAGTGACCAGTGGTACACATTTAATAAGTGGCGCAGCTGGGATTTAAATTCAGGTTCACACGAGCCCGGAGTCCCTGTTCTTTCTCCTACACATACCACATTCTCCATTTAGATTTAGATGGTTTTAAAAAATCTCCAGCCTTTTCACTTAGGCTCTCTGATTTCTTGTTTCTGGATGATAATAAGCAAGCCAAATGTCCCCCTGGGAATTCTTTTCTCCCCAAGGGCTTGAAGAATTAAAAAAAAAAAAAAAACCACCGTGTCCTTGAAGCTTCACTAACAATCACAACTATAAAGACTAGAGTCGGTGCTGAGAGGATATTATTAACAAATGGCTTGAGAAACACCTTCAGAGGGTTTGCAGCCACCCACACCATTGTAAAATCTTAGGGAAGAAACCTGATCCAGTAAATGGTTGGGAGAAAACAAACTCTAGTATCAGAAATATAAAAGGAGGATCATTGCCTTTAGACAATTTGTTTTATTGTGAACAATAAAAATGTTCCAGTTGATTCAACAAAAAATAATCAAAAACAAGGCTATTTTTAAAAAGGTATTTATAGGACGGTGGTTTCATTTCCTTTGCCTTTAGATCTTTAGCCACTCATTCTGAGCAGCAGATGCTGTCAGATAAGGAAGACCACCTGCTTTCCAGGGCATCTCTGCAACAAATAGCTTTGAGGGAGAGAGAAGAAAGATCACAGGATGAAAAGGAAAGAATTAGAAAGGGGGAGAATGGGAAATTAAGAAGTTGGCTTAATGCACATCTTCTGAATTATTCAACTGCTAAAAAGCCGACAGATTTCTTTTGACACTTGACTGTCTCACTCTGTGTCTATATCCATATTCCACTTTTTAAGGACCTACTTTAAGAGAATTCTGTCCATCTGCACAGCCCAGCTTTGTGACATATTTATCTTTCTTTGCAAAACGGAGGCATAAAAAATTTATAGAGCATGGGTATTAATTAAATGGTATTTTAGTCCAGAGAAGTTGCCCAGCTTTAAAAAGACTCCTAGGAGTGAATCCTTTGTAAAGAAATGTTCTTTTGGAAATGGAAATAGTCCATATTCCCTCATTGCCTCCCCCCCAGCAAAATGACTTAGACAGTGTGTTTGAGTCCCAAGATTTCTAAAAGCTTATTAAACTCTCACTTAAAGCAACAGGTATGACTTTAGTCAGTTGAAATTATGACCTCAAAGTCTAATTGTTTGGAAAGAAGTAGGTTCCTACATGCCAAAGAAAACAAGACATTAAGGAAATTATTCATATAATTTCAACCCAGTCAACGTATTCACCTAAAACATACGAATAATAAAAGTAATAACAGGAAAATATTTACAGGTTGGAAGTCTCGGGAAACAATTTGTTCTTGATGAGTTGTTTTATTTTCCTTACATCGAAGGTTTTCTTTTTATTTAATACCCAAATATTGTTATTTTAAATTTTAACTGACTTTGAAATCTTTATCAAATATACATTGCTTTGACTCCTTAAACAGTGTTTATGTAGTTATAATTTGTTCCGTTAATACTTCCAGAAAATTATTAGACACTATTCTAAACATAATCTTCTTGATGTTCCAAGATCTTCATATCAAGCACAGTGAGAACAGGGGCTATCACAGGGCACTGCCCTTGGGAAGACAAGAATACTTGCTCTTCTTATTCTGTGGTGGCCATATCCTCTGTGTTGTTTTAATTCTTATGTCTGACTTTCAAAGGGCAACCTCTGAAAGTCCCTTTCCCCTTGAAAAGCATTGCTTCTGATAGTCTATGAGCTTGGAAGCCCCAGTAGAATAAAAAGGTGCTAAGTTAGGGCCCCAAAGAGGACCTAGTAGGAGTAATACACATGCACTTCTGAGCTCTTCTGAAGTGTAGCTCAATGAGGCAGACAAAAAGGCAGGCTGAAATAGTTTTCTCTTAAGAGATGAATGAAATTCAGGATGCAATATTTGGGATATTGTTACACTCAAAAAATATTTCTTTATCTGAATTCAAATTTAACTGTATGTTCTATATTTTTATTTGTTAAATCCATCAACTCTAAGAGCTCTAAGAGGTGCTGCTTTCCTGTTTCAGCCTATGTTAGCCATGTAGACTCATGACTGCAATGGTTAAGTAGAGTTGAACCCATCCAGACAGCTCAAAGAATTCTTTAACCCCAGATATTATGGCAAGAAAGATATTCATTGAAAGAGGACTAAAATTACTTTTTCTATATAGCTAACATGTATACAAATATATCAATAAACTATAAAGATCCCTCCTTAAAGTTCTATAATAGTATCAATCCCCAGCTTTCTTTTTTTATGCAAAAAAGCTTTCTTTTTTTTACCCTGCATGGCTGAAGGAAGAGCCTCTGGATGATGCTGGATTATTTTATTTTATTTTCCTAGATTTTACTGATATTCTCAGATGATCTGTGCTTGGGCATGTTTAAAACTGTTTGAAGAGTTCTTAGTATCTGTTAATGTAATTGTATAAAATGATTTCAAGAAATAAATCTTCAAATGTTGGTTTTTCTGGGGTATGTAACTTCCTTAAACCCATTCTGCAGAATGACAATAAGGATTCATATTTTCACCCAAGCTAGTTTGTTGCAGACTTAATCTAATACACTGCCAAGATGCACAGGTTAGTAGTCTCAACTCTTTGTCAAGAACATATTTCTATCAGCACAAACTTGGGTGTCATTGTACTGTTGGTATAATAACATTAACAACCCCCTCACACACACACACACACACTCACACATACATACACACAAATCAGAGTCATTAAAAATCTAACATATGTGGATGAGAAGAAACCCTAACTTTGGTGGCACTCATGCCCTTTTTAACTTTCTTTTGGGTTATTGAGTATCTTCCAAATAAAAGGAATTGACTCAATATCTGACGTTTGGATAAATATAATGTTTTAGTATTCTAGCAGACCAGATAAATTAGACTAATTCTCTACTTCAATGAGGCCATGTTTTCTGAGATATTCATGAAAAAAATGCAGCATACAAATTTAATCATGAAGAAACAGACAAATTCAAACTGAGGAACAGAACATTCCATGGAATAATTGGCCTGTTCTCTTCAAAAATACCAATGTCAAAAAAGACAAAGTCTTAGGAACTACTAAAGAATTAAGAGATGTGACAGTAAATGCAATGTGTAATCCTGGATTGGAGTCTCAAAAAATAGATATAAAGGATTTTACTGGGACAACTGAAGATATTTGAATATAGTCTGTGGATTAAACAATATTATATCAAGGTTAGGTTTTATGATTTTGAACTGTGTATATACTATAAGAGAACGTCCTTGTCTAAGATAAACAGTTCAGTGGTTAGAGTTAATTAAGTACATGATTTCTCCAACTTATTTTCAACATATACATGGAAAGAGAGAGAACAAGAGAGAAGAGAGAAAGAATGGAAGACAGAATGGGAGAAAGAAAAGAGAGAAGCAAATGGGGCAAACTTAAATAATTGATGAATCTGGATCAAAGGTATACAAGGAGTTCTTTATAATGCTATTCTGTATATTTAAAGTTATACCAAAATAAAAAGTTACCCAAAACATAAGGTAGATACCTGTTATCTTAGTGATAACCTCGGACTGTTCTAATAATGTGGAAAAAAATATCATATTGGAATTCTACTAATAGCCCTAATGATTCTGAGATCTCCATGAAGTAAAAACTTAATTTTAATTATAAGTTCAACAGAAGAACTATTACTTTAAAACAAAAATGACAACAACATGAAATAGGAAGAGATGTTAGGGCAGCTAAATGAAGGAAAGACTCACAGGAAAACCAATGATGACCAGTTTTTTGTCATGGTACTACAGTCCCAACTGCTTAGAATTTACTTTTTTCTGATTCAGAAAAAATAAAGACCAGCTTACAAAAGTTGTAGGAAAATAATATATCACAAAGCTACATTGACTCCCTTTTTAAGACAACTGTTTAATGATAAACTCCCAGACAAATTACAGAGATTCAAAAATTTTCTTGAAAAATTCCAAGTATTATCACATCGCAATATCTTAAGAAAAGTATCCAAGTCATACATAATAAGAGTGTTTCCTTTTAGCCATCCACAGGTACTAGAGACATACCATTTGCTGCTATAATTGAACAGGTATAAGATGCCAGGAGAGCATGCTGTAAGAATCTGACTTAGTTGAGGGATTCAAGGGAAGTCTTTGAAGAAGTTTCAATTGGGTTGGCAGATGGATAAAAGTAGATGTTCACCAGGCACATTTCAGGAAGATGAAAAAGCCTATGCAAAGGCCCTGTGGTGAGAAAAAGTATAACACATTTGTTACAATGAAAACTGACCAGCAAGGCTGGAACACACAGAGCAAAGGACTATGATGGAAGATGACTCTGGACCAGTGGCCAGACCACACAGAACCTTGCAGGTTATGTTAATGATTTTGATCATTTGAGCAAGAGTGAGGAGAAGGACATGATGAGGTAAGTTTAAGTACAGTATGCACATGTTTGGGAGAAGTAATGCAAGAGAAAAACAGGAAAGCTTTTTAACAATGCTAAGGTGAACAAAAGAAAAAATACCAAAATTGTGTTTGTATGAGGGTACCCAGAGCAAGAAGATAATCCTGATGGAGGAATTCAGGAGTTCAAATCAAAGAAGGGTAAAAAGGTCAAACCAATTGGCTAGAGGTGGAACATGAGGTGAAGACCTGGATTCTGGAGCATCAAACTGGGATCTCTGTCTTGATCAAGGTGATACAAGAAGAGGATAAAAGAATTGCATGAGAAAAAAAAAAAATGGATGATGTCTCAAGGACACCTGTGCTCTAACTTTATGAAGAGAAAAGGTTTGAACATGAGAGCAAGAACAAAACCTGCCCTGAAACTTCCAGGAGCCTGTGAGAGTCAAGTTTTAGAATTTCATTCTTTGTGATCAATCTCTGAAATACTTACAATGTTGAGCTGTCTCAAATCACCAATATGGATATGGTTCCACTCATGATGTGCCATCCAGGAGAACTGTGGACGTCAAGGGAACAAAGACCTTGGCTGTTAAAACCAAGGGACACGAGAAAACACATTTCAATGTTGTTCTAGCCTGTTGTGCAGATGGGACAAAGCTACCACCTATGATCATCTTTAAAAGAAAAATGTTTCTGGCTAAGTGTGGTGGCTCACGCCTGTAATCCTAGCACTCTGGGAGGCCCAGGCAGGTGGATCACCTGAGCTCAGGGGTTTGAAGCCTGCTTGAGCAAGAATGAGACCCTGTCTCTACCAAAAATAGAAATACTTGTGATATTTAACTGAGAAGAATGTGATTCAACTTCATCCAGGTAAACACAAAAGATGTGAAGTGCAAATATCCAATGTACTCCATAGTAATATGAAGCCAGTAGGCTATTTAATTCACACCCACATAGGAGAAAAACTCATTTCAATTCAAGTTGGGGGGAAGGAGAAGGGGAAGAGGGAAAATGAGGGAAGGAGATAAGAGGAGGGCTCTTGGGGTGCTCCTACTGAATGGGCACAGTGTAGGGGTGTATGGCACACTTTTTTGGGCATAACTACAAGAGGGACTTTACCTAACAAATTCAAATATTGTGACTTGGTTGTTTATACCCTCCCATTAACTTGAAATTAAAAAATAAAATAAACAAAAAATAGAAAAACTATTTGGGCATTGTGGTGGGCACCTATAGTCCCAGCTACTCTGGAGGCTGAGGCAAGAGGGGTGTTCAAGTCCAAGAGTTGAAAATTGCTGTGATCTATGACAGTACAGCACTCTAACGAGGGCGACAGAGTAAGACTCTGTCTCAAAGAAAAAGAAACAAATGTTTCCAAAAAAAAAAATTCCAAATGGAGTTACTGTCCAAGTGAATAAAAAAGGATGCATGAATGAAGAAGACATGAGAATCTGATTTAACAAAGTCTGGTCACAAAGGCTGGAGGATTACTTAAATAACTAGCTTGCCTTGTTTTTGATCTCTTCAAAGCCCATGTTAGACAAAGTGAAAAAGCAATCACAGCAGCCTTGAAAACCCAACTTGCTGTGATACCTAATGGGCTAACCAGACAACTGCAACCTCTTGTTGTGTCAGTAAACAAGCCTTTTAAGGCCGTGGATGCAGCCAGCTGGTAATGATTTAACACCTACAGGCAGAATCAAGAAAGCACCCATCGCCCAGGTTTGTGATTGGATCCTAAGATCATAGAACAGTGTCAAGAAGCAAGTGGTTGTGAAATCATTAAAAGAAAAGCAGTATAAGTAATTCCGTGGTTGGAAATGAGGTCTATGAAATTTATTGGGATGAGGAAAGTGACTCCTCAGAAGACACCAGTAATGTAGACGTTGAAGAAGATGACGCTTGTGATATTAAAAATGATGAATAGCTCTTGGCCTTCTGTGATGGGTAAATGTTGTAAATTTGTTACTGGAACATAAAATTTCTAGGATCTTGTATCTATTGCTGTGTTTTATAATTATTAGATAAAATTTCTTGTACAATAATATGTTAAATAAATGGTAAATTCCTTTAAGATAAAAAGCAAGCACCTAAATATAAACAAATAAAATATTGAATTAAAAAATTAAAGCAAAAGATCTTTTTCCTGAAAATTTGGGTCAAAAATGTGGGTGTGCATTATACATGGCAAAATATGGTATGTCATTTCATTAGGATTTTAAGAAATTCTTGCCATATGTAAATTTTTACTTTATATGTTAATTTTCCATAAAATATTGCTTATAGTATCAGTTGGTTTTAGTATTCTTCCTTTTATAGCACTTGTCAGATAATACCACATGTAACTGGCTACTTCAAAAATTTTTTTATTATAAAATAAAAATATTCAAACAGAAAAGTGCATACATTTGTACGTACAGTTTAACAAATTATCCTAAAGCAAATACTTGCATGATTGCAATACATGTCAAGAAATAGAACATTGCTAGGACTCCAAAGACACCCAAGTGTCCTTTCCAGATCACAGTTCTCTCTCGCCTAAAGTAGCCACTATTTTGATTTCTTTGGTAATAATTTAGTTTCTTTTCTTTATATTTTTACCACCAATGTATGCATCTCTAAATAATACTGCTCAGTTGCCTTGGGGATTTTTTACATTTATAGAAATGGAATTATGCTTATGCATTATTTTGTTCTTGCTTTTTTTAAACTCAACATTATATTTGTAAGATTTATCCATATTGTTTTATGTATCTGAAGTTTTATTTCTTTTTTTTTTTATATATGGGGTCTTAGGGTCTCTGTTGCCAAGCTGGAGTATTCACAGTAGCCTTGAACTCCTATTTTTAAGTGATCCTCCCACCTCAGCCTCCTAAGTATCTGGGACTACAGGTGCCCACCATTACACCCAGCTAATTTTTTTTTTCTTTGTAGAGATGGTATCTTGCTATGTTGCTCAGGCTGGTCTCAAACTTCTGCCCTCAAGCAATTCTCCTGCCTGGGCCTCCCAAAGTGCTAGGATTATAGATATGAACCATCACAGCTGGTCAAGTTTTCTTATATTGTCTGCCTGTCCCAGTGGACTCTCAGCATTGTGTTCCTTCTGTTCTCTATCATATTCCAATACTTCCTAGTAAGTGCTCAAAATTATTTGTTATGAAAACTGAAACCTATCTGTACCTTCACAACTTACTGCCCACATTCACATGATCTTATTATGCCACTGTCTTTATCAATGTGGCTTTGTTATTCCTGGAAAATCTTGCCTAGAAAGATAAAAGTTGCAAAATAATTCTATTGTTTATTTCAGAAACTTCCTTAACAAAAACATTTAAATGAATATTAAAAGTCCAATTCCTCGATCAATAACATCAAACAAACACTGCCTACTCTCTAAGATTCTTTGAACCACTTACCTTTAAATCTTGGCATTGTCATGTCCGCCAATTTTAAACTATTATAATTCTTACCCATCCTAATCAAGTCCCCATATTGAAAGACTTGTCGTAAACAAGACTCCAAAACTCAAAAGGTGTCTCAATTTTGCCTTCTGCTTCTGAAAGGCCCTAAGACTTTGTCAAGGTACTGGATAGCAATTATGTAAGTATTTGCATTATCCCTACTTATGACTGTTACTATGGCAAGAACAAACTCAACTTTGTCTTTTTAACAGGTTGTTTTGAGGATATTTTCAGGGAACCATCATTGTACATTTGATGAAGCTCATAAATGAACCAAAGAAACCACAGTCAGAATACTCATGTTAGAAAGGCTGTGTGCCTGGCACTACCCAGGATTCCTGCTAACTGCTAAAGCATCCAGCACTTTGCAAAGAATAACAGAGACAGCCAAAGTCTTCCATGGAAGTCAATTTATAAAGTTCTTACACTTGAGGATTCTGCTTTATGCAAGGGCAAGAAAAGTCTGAGAACAGATCCTCAGAACAAGGTAGGAGTGATTCTTAGCAAGAGTTACAAACAGACCTTCAAAATAATACTTCTTAGCCTACACCTTATGCTTTCTAAGAAACAGTGAAGGGAATATTTCAAGTGTGTCTATATAAATATGTGTCATATCTAACAAACTTACCACTGCCTCAAGTACACTGAACTGAGAAACTGGAGATCCACTCATTAAAAGTGGTAGAGGCTTTAGAGTTTCCCTTGGTTTCCAACACTACTACTATCAAAGATGCCTCACTCTCAAGGAGTCACTTCAGAATCAAAATCCTGCAGTTTCCATCGACTTTGGGATGATGTGAATTTCTTTTGCACGTGAGAGCGACGTGAGTCTTTGGGGACCTTTGTATGGATGAATAACAAACCCCAAAGGTTTCCATGCCTAATCCCCACAAATTATGTTATCTTATATGGCAAAGGGAACTTTACTGATATGATGAAATTAGGGATTTTGAGATGGTGAGATCATCCTCGACCATCTAGCTGGCTTGATAGAATCACAATTATCTTGTAAGAGGGAAGCAGCAGATTCAAAGGAGAGGGTGACATAATGATGTAGGAAGAGGCTGGTGTGGTGTCTTCTCAAGATGGAAGACAGGGCCCTCAGTCAAGGGAGACAAGAAGCTGAGAAGGTTAAGAAAACAGATTCTCCCTCAGAGCTTTCAGAAGGAAGCAGCCATGCTACCACACTACCCTGAACCCACTGAAACTGATTTTGACTTCTGACCTTCAGAAGTGTAGAGAATAAATTTGTTTTGTTTTAGGCCATTAAATCTGTGGCGATTTGTTCCAGCAGCCAGAGGAAAATAATGGAGACATTATACTACAGTTCCACTAACTAAATTAAGACACTATATTAGTTTTCTTTTGTTTTATAACATTACTACAAGACTTAAAATACACATTTATTATCTCTATTTTCACAGATAAAAAATTCAGGACCAACTTATCTGGGTGCTCTGTTCAGGATCTTACCATGCTGTGATCAAGGTGTTGGCTGGGGCTAGAGTCTCATGTGTGCCTTGGGATTGTCTTTGAAAGTCAGGAGTTTGTTAGCAATATTCATTTTCTTATAGCTGTAGGACTTACAGTGTTTTGGAAAAAAGGGTCTCTGACTTCTTCCATCTCTGACCTCTAGACCCTATTTTTAAAGACCTCATTTGATTAAGTCAGGCCCATTCAGGATAATCTCTTAATTAGTTCAAAAGTTGGCTGATTTGGTACCTTAATTACATCTTCAAAATCTTTTCACCTTTGCCATATTACACAACCTAATCATGGACATCGCCTTCTACTCGTAGATCCAGAGGGTAGAAATACTGAGGGCAGTCTAGTAATTCTGCCTACAACAAACACACAAAATGTCATTTAATGTAGCATTTTGATATTTTTCGTGAAAGGTAATATTATACGTTTAACTTCTACAGGTTTAAAGTTTCATTTACCAATCCTTTTCTTTTCCATAAACTCTTAGGATTCTAAACTAAAATTTTCATACTTATAGGAAATCTAATTGAGGAAATTATTCATATATATATATATATATGTAGAGAGAGAGAATATATGTATATATACAGAATGCTAATAAAATAAAAACATCATATACATATATAGCCTTACAGAGAAAATTACTGTTTTACAAATTAGGAATATTAGTGAAAAAAAAATTGAGTTATCTAGAATTATGAAATAAGCAACCCAGTGTAAGCCTGGCATCAAGGTCTCAAGAAGTCTCATTGAAGTTCTACCAATTGAACCATAATATAATCAGTATTTGCTTCTCAGAGAACACATTATAACCTCAGTATTAGAATTCAAATGTATACCCCATTAATGTCAATACTTTCCAGCAGGAGACTATAATACATGTCCTCACAAATGCTGCTGTTTTCCCTTCATACTGCCAGGGAAGCTTTAATTTTCTATCCATAAATCACTAATGCCCTGTTCTTATTGCTTTGTGCATATCCTTAAGACACTGACATGGCCTCGTTGCTCAAGGCACACATACTATTTATAAGGCTCATATTCTTGCCACGTAATCATGGAGTCAAAGAATTTATTATTCATTTCATTTAGGCATGGTTTTGTAGGCAACCATGTTGCAGCTACAATTTGGCAGTCATGGCCAATAGCCTCAAGGGAATCATTGGAAGGAAGGAAAGATGGAAGGATGGAAAAAAGGAAGGATGGAAGGAAGGGAGGAAAACTGAAAGAAGGAAGGAAAGAAGGAAGAAAGGAGGAAAGGAAGGAAGAGAGAGGGAGGGAGGGAATGTGTATTTTTATTTTGTGCTTCCTTCATTCAAGGTTCCTTCTGGTAGAAGCCACAAGTCAATATAGATCAAGTATTGATCAAGCTTGGTGCCAGGCATATACTAAGTGGCACCAACTATAGATCAAGTAGATTATTGACCAAGTATAGATCAAGTAGATTATTCAGTATGTTTCCCCTCCAGCTTTGGTAAGGATCTATTAATAACAGGATTGTAATTTTCTCTAACATTCCAAATTGCAAATAATGCTTCTACTTTTCTGTTCTCATTTGCCTTCTCTTGGACATGAGAATTTCAACTGCAACAGATAAAACCATAGGACAGAAGCTTAGGGGCTGTGGCTTCTAGTCCCAACTTTGTCTCTATTAAGTTATGTAATACTGACAAATTACTCTGAACCTGGTTTCTGCAGAAAAGAAATAACAGAAAATTTGTAAGCTCAATCCAGCTCTAAAGTTCTATGATTTTCTGTTCTATGATTTGAACTAAATTCAAATGAAATTCCACATCGTTTTACGAAGCATTTTTTCATGTCACTACTTTGGTATTACTACATTTATTGCTTTTTAATATCCTAAAAACAACTCATATTAACAATAACAGCAAAATAGAAATGAAATCGGAAAAAGAAATAATGATAAAACTGCCGTCCAGTGACCACTTAGTATATGCCTGGCACCAAGCTGAGTGCTGTACACATTTTATTTAGTCCTCTGAAAGGATTATTACCTCCATTCTACAGATGAGGAACTGGGGGCTTAGGATGGTTAGATGACACCCCCAAGATCATACTATTAAGCTAGTCATCAGCAAAGGTGACCTTTGAACCTGCTTCACCAGACCCTGAAGATTAAACTTGCAAGCTTTAGGCTGTCCATCACCACCTGGCCCCTCACTTGTGGACAGCCAATCAAGCCCAACACTGTGAGACTGTGGAATAACTCCTTCTACCAGTGTGCTCCAAAAAGGGCAAGGACTATGGTTCATATCCTCCCTCCCATATCCTTTGTGGATAACTTGTAGGTATGGGCTCACTCATTTCTGCTTTCAAATACGGTAGAACCTCCATAGTTGACCACCTTCTTAAGTTGACCCAATTTTCATAGACTGGACATGTACCACATATACATATCAGTACAGTAGGCCTAGTTCCTTATGTTGACCACCTCCATACGTTTAACACTTTGTTACAGTTCCATGGGTGGTCAACTTACAGAGGTTCTACTGTATTCTACTCCCTAGAGTCTGACTCCCATCCCCAGCAGCCTTCACCCATGGCTTTAAGAATCAGGGGAGGTAGAAAGTAGATTTTCCTCTGGAAAATCTGGAAGACTATTTGCACTACTGCATTTCAAAATATTGTCTTTTACTAGTATGTAACTGCTGGCAGAAATTTACCTGTATTTCCCCTCATTTTAAAAGAAATTATTATAAAATTTATACGGTCTGCCCTCGATATCCACATAGAACTAGTTCCAGCATCTCCCACCAATACCAAAGTCTGAGGATGTTCAAGTTCCTGATATAAAATGGTGCAGTATTTGCATATTATCTACACATATCCCCCCTGCACTTTAAATCATCCTTAGATTACTTATAATATGTAGTGCAATGTAAGCATTATGTAAATAGTTGTCATAATGTATTGTGTAGGGAATAATAACAAGGAAAAAAGGCTGTACACGTTTGGCACAGATGGAACCATCTATTTTTTTTCCTGAATATTTTTGATCTATATTTGGTTGAATATCTGAATTTGGAACTTGTAGATACAGAGGGCCAACTGCACATGACACATAAAAATTGTCATAAAAATTTAAGACAGAGCAAAAGGATAAAAGCAAAGTGTTCCCTATAATTTAATAGTTGGATAAGCATTATCATTTTCATTCCCCAGGTGATAAAAAACAAAAGAGAGTCATCCAGATTGTAAGAGTCACCCAGCTACTTAGTGTGGTAGGAATGGGATTGACACCCAGTTTCTTGACTCTCCTGGTGTGGTCCTTTTTCTACTGCTAGGTAGTTTTAATTAAAGACAGAACACAAACAGACCAGGGGAGAACCCACATAGCGACAGATGCAGACTGAAGGAGGCAGAGTGTAACTGCCAGCCAAGGAAGCCAGGGACTGCCAGCAGCCAGAAAAAGGCCTGGAAGAATTCACCTCCACAGGTTTCAAAGGGAGCATGATCCTGTTGTGACATCTCGATTTGGGGTTTCTAGATTCCAGAACTGTGAGAAAATTAATTTCTTTTGTTTTAGGACACTGCGTCTGTGATATTTCGTTAGGGCAGCCATAGGAAACCATACATGAAGCCAAACGGGACATCCTGGGGTGGCGAATGGGAGCCACCAAGGGTAAAGAAAAGAACAAGGAGGTTAGATTGATTCCTCATCTTAGCTATTGTGAATGATGCTGCATGAGCACGTGAGTGCTAGGGAATGGCTAAATAAAACGTGGTACGTATATAGTGGAATATTATTCCACTTTAAAAGATCCTGTCATTTGCCTCAACACAGACAGACCTGGAGGACCTTATGCCAAGTGACATAAACCAGACACAGAAAGAAAAATATTGCATAATCTCACAAGTGGAATCTTTAAAAATCATGTCAGATATACAGAAATAGAGAAGAATAGGGAAGTATGACATTTGTTTAGTAAAAAGAGGAATTAGGAAGTGGGATAAAGGCAGCATTGGGGGTTTTGCTAAGAAATGGTGGGAAAAAACTTCCCTTTTCATGCTTTTATGTTGCAATGATTTGTATGTTCAAGCCCCAGTATTATTATTTAATTTAACTTTAAAAACTTAATCTGGAAAATTAAAAAAAAAAAAAAAGAAAAGAAATAGAGAAGAAAACAGTTACCAAGGGCGGGGTGACTGGGGAGCAGAAAATGGGGAGATGTAGGTAAAGAACCAGGACACAAAATAGCAGACCTATAGGACGAACAAATCTAAAGATCTAATGTACAACATGAGGACCAATTAATAAAACTGTTAAGGATTCACATGTGAAATAAGCAGATTTTAGTGGCTTTTGCACAAAAATAAAAGTAATCATGTGAGATGGTAGATATAGGAGCTCTTTCACTATCGATATGTATCCCATAATATCTTACTGCAAACCTCAAATCTACACAATGAAATTTATTTAAAAAAAAAATACAATGCATTTTTTTAAAGAATGTAGTTAGAATTTCAAGGACAGTAGTGTTCTACTTTACAACTGACTCTCCACAATATAGCGCCCGAGGGAAGATGAGTTTTCAGTTGGGAACTTCCTGCCTCCTGGTTGCCCCAGCCTTCTGGGGAGCTAATACATGGGATGAAGCTCTGAAGTGCCTCTAGGGTCTTCTCCTAAGCCTGACAGAGGTACTGATGATGCTTTGACACCTGGGAATCCGCAGCCATCTTTTGCAGCTTAAGACATTAGGAGAGGAAGAGACCTCTGTTTACCTGGGAAAACTCCTAAGAACCTGTAATAGTTGAAAACTTAACATCTATGAGTCCCAAGTCAGCGCGGCTAATCCTTTCTGATGCGTTTTGTTTGTTTGTTTCTTTTCCAATAATCCATGCTGTGAAAAACCACGGGGAGATTTTTTCTGCCCATTCTATTTATAAAACATCCCTTCCCAAGCGCCAGCAAACTAAGATATCACAGGTGCAAGAACTGAGTTAGAACTAGAAGTTGGGCCTCAACAAAGGGCACATGTAGGGAATGTACAAATGCTGGTTGGGCTGTAGGGGTGCTCTGGGGCATTGACTCATGTTGGATCTGCCGGTAGCATCTGAGGGAAAAGGTGTTATTGGCCTGTAGGTGGCCTCCATACTCACCAGAGCAATGAAGGGAATTCCCAGAGGCCTCTGGGCACCAGACCAGCTCCACCAGGCCTGTGTTTACCACAGTTGCAGCAGGAAGTGTGAACAGCTCTGAGCAGAGCCTCCCTGTGAGATGCCTGTACTGCAATTAAAGGGCTCCCTACTATTTCCAGCATCCCCTTGCCAGAGCAGGTGCTAGAGAAGCCAACTAGAATGGCAGCATCCGAGCAGCACTCAGCTGAGGCAGTCCCACCTGCCATGGAGCCTGGCTCCCGGGTCGGCACAGCTTGCCAGGGCTTCTAGGCCATCTCCCTCAACCCCCACCTGTGTGTATCTCCCTACTGGCTGAAGTGATCTGAAACCAGTACAAAAACAAGGCAATAATGTATATCTTTTCACCCAGCTACCCTTCCACTATTCAGAAATAGACTTCAATAATCATAGCTGTGTGAAATTCACAAAATCCCCCCAGGTAGACTATGCCTGTGTAGAGCCCTCATGCCCACCTTCAGCTTGCGTTCAGCCGCCCCCTCAGCTCTGACCTGCCACCCTCTCTGCTCTGCTCCTCACTGCGCTCTGACCTTCCAGAGCTGCCTATCCAGGCTGCCCCAACCTTAAGACTCTTTGTTGCAAAGATCCCTCCCCATCCCCAGTTCTCACCAAAAAGCATTCCCTATGGCAGCCTTGGGTCAACACTCGGGAAGAAAACAACCGGGAGAGAAAGAGAAATGAAGAATGGTATATTCTTTCTAACAAGCTTCATACAGTTATACTCCTGGAGTATTTTATCTTATGGTGACCCCAAAAGCTATTGCACCCTAACCCCTGGAACATGTGAATGTAACTTTATTTAGAAAATGGGTTTTTGCTGATATAATCAAATTGAGCTCATCCTGTTGAGCCAGGTGGGCCCTAAGTCCAATGACAGATGTTCTTCTGAGAGTCAGAAGAAGGGAAAACACAGGGAGGCGGAGGTTAGAATTAGGCACCCACAGTCCAGGGACGTGTGGAGCCTCCAGAAGCTGAAAGAGACGAGGAAGAGTCAGAGCCATGCTGGTGCGCTGGTTTTGGATTTCTAGCCTTCAGAACTCTAAGAATTAAATGATGTCTTCTTAAGCCAAAAACTTTAGGGTAATTTGTTGTGATGGACCTGGGAAACTGTACACTTGTTAATTGAAGCCTCTTGGGTATAATTTGAGGTGAATGTGGCAGGAGGACAGGGCAGAGTATCATGATAGACAACACTGGATTGAAAGTCAAATGAAAGTCAAGTGAGTTTAATAAAAAGAAAAAAAGCACAGAGCCATGCAACCACCTCCCAAATGCAAACATGCTTCGCAGTTACTTCTCCTGCAACGTTCTATGGGAGCATACACACACACACGCTTCGCTTTTTCTTTTGTTTAACTAAACTAGGATGATACAATTATGTTTTGCCACTTATTTTTTCCATTTTATGTCATAGACACATTGCACAATGGCCACAAAAAATTTTCCTCATCTTCTGAATGGCTGGAGTATCTGCAATTTGTTTAACCCCTCCCTAGGGAAGGACATTTGGTTTCAGTGTTCTGCTATTTGGAAGAATGGAACAGTGACAGCAGCTTACATATAGCTTCATGTACTTGGCAAACACAGCATATCTGTGAGATAAATTTTAAAAACTGGAATCCATACATCCATCAAGGGCACAGCCTATATAACCTAATCACCTTCCAAAAGGACTGTACCTAGGTTTGCCGTCACAGGGTCTAAGAAGACCCATTGCCCCACATCATTGACCTCACCAAATGTTGTCAACAATTTTTTCTTTCTTTTAAAATAGAGACAGAGTCTCACTTTATCACTCTTGGTAGAGTGCCGTGGCATCACACAGCTCACAGCAACCTCCAGCTCTTGGGCTTAGGTGATTCTCTTGCCTCAGCCTCCCAAGTAGCTGGGACTATGGACACCCGCCACAACACCTGGCTATTTTTCTGGGGTTTTTTTTGCAGTTCAGCCGAGGTTGGGTTTGAACCCACAACCTTTGATATAGGGCTGGTGCCCTACTCGATGAGCCACAGGCGCCGCCCTGTTGTCAACAAATTTAATTGTTATTGGCCTATGTTTTTCATATTCCTCAAATAGCATTGGGTGGGGTGGGGAGAGAAAACTTCTGTGTTTATCACATAAATCCAAAATAAAACCTCTAATTAATATTATTTCCCTAACCTCAAGGACCATCTCCTCCTCTGATAGATTATATTGTAGCTTTGTCCCCTCACCCCTGGCTTATATTACTGGGTTAATTCCAGTCATTTTTCATGGAATTCTCACTTAAACCTGAAAAATATTTTGACGATGCTGGCTTGATGACTTGAGTGAATTGCATGCCAGATAAATTTGTTTACACGTAGGCCTCTCTGTTCCAGTTGACTCAGATTTTATTTGATTGACCACATTCCAAGAATATAAACTTGATGCCCTCAACCAGAGTGCCTGCCTGAGCGGCTGCTGTATATATTTAGAATAACTCACCCTTATTAGCCCTGATTTTATATGTATGCACATTGCCTTAGTTGCATGAGAGATCCAGGTCCTGAAAGGATTTTTTTTTTTTTTTGCTAATTTTGCTTCCAAGAAAATCACATGGAGAGTATCTTGGAGGAACCCACATGACCTCTTTCTCCCAGTTTCTTCATCTTCTATTTGTGGAACTCTGTAAGTGACACTCATGGCAGCAGACTTGCTGTTCTGCAAATCCGCTGTTCCCCCGGCATCCGAGCCAGGAGCGCTGCAGCCTGTGATCCCGCCAGCCTCCGCGCTCTCTCGGAGATGTTTTCCTTCTGTGTGGCTGCTCCAGGGCACCATCACCAGCTGGCCACCTGTCAGCAGTGTGAGATGTAAATGTCCTTGTGCTTCCAGCTCTCCTTTGCCACTTCTTGACATTTTACTGTAATCTAGGAAAGGAAATGGAAGGTGTTGTGTGTTTCCCACCTCTGTTCCCCGGGGTGGGGTCGGGGGGGGTGGCCCATATTGCTGCTTGGAATGGATTTAAAATTTTTTCTAAAATCATATTAAGAATTTTATGTTATTAGCATTTACCATCATAAAAAACAACAAAAATTAAGAGCTAGGAGCACCCCAATTATTTCCCTTTCTAAAAAGCCCCCTAAACAAAGCAGTTTTGATCCAAACAGTGTCTGTCCCCTCTCTGGATTATTATGTCTTTTTTTTTGAGACAGAGCCTCACTATGTTGCCCTTGGTAGAGTGCTGTGTCGTCACAGCTCACAGCAACCTCAAACTCTTGGGCTTAAGTGATTCTCTTGCCTCAGCCTCCCAGTAGCTGGGACTACAGGCGCCCACCACAACACCTGGCTATTTTTTTGTTGCAGTTGTCATTGTTGCATTAGCTGGCCCAGGCTGGATTTGAACCTACCAGCCTCGATGTCTGTGGCTGGCGCCATAACCACTGTACTACGGATGGCAAGCTGGATTGTTACATCTTAATAGAAGAACACAGTGGCTGTTGTGCCTGTCCTTGGCATGGCTGCTCTGATGTCCAGGGTACTGGTAAGACATTTGCTGATGTACTACTATGGTGGGACCATGAAGTATGTCTCTGTGTGTCTATCGCACTTGGGCAGCCCGTGATTAGAGGGTGAATTCTGAGCTTCTGAACTTTACTCTCAAGGTTAAGTGGAGCCATGGCTATTTTCACCTCTGGGTTCCCTGTAACCTCAGCTTTCACAGTACTTCAGATGAGCAGAGTACACATGCCGGGAGAGGCATGATGAAAAAAGGTGCATTGCTGAGCTCCCCCTCTTCGTGGCTTCTCAGCCTAGCTCCCTGCTCCGTGGGGCTTCAGGAAAGGGTGTCTATGACTGATTGCTTCTTGCCACTGGTGGTGCTTCACCTCACACCCGAACGGATGCTCAGACTGGGATGAAATGGTTGACTGTCCTTTTCACACTACTACCCAGAGAGCTGGGCAGGGAGCTGAAAAGGTGGGAAAAGGTGAGAGGTGAGATGAGGGCCACAGACTGGATGGGGGTCAAAGTTTTAAGACAACAGAAGCACAGAGAAGTAATCCACCCCAAATGTGGCCTCATTACTGCACCTTCTCACATGCGGTATTAGAGATGCATTAGCAGCCGAATTGCCATTCGGTCAAGTCTGCCAATGTCTGCAAATCATTTTAAATACCATTCAGTAACATTTAGATTATTTTATAATAACACAGTACCCACTGAAAGGATTATTAAGCTCATATTTGCAGTGGCCTGGGAAAAAAATTAAGACTTCTCTCTTCACAAGATAACCCCCACCATTGCCCTTCAGCAGTTACTCATTTAGGAGCCTCTCTGCCTACATCAGGGCCTGGTATAAATTGGCCTGAGCTAGTACGGGGCTCTACTGTGGGTTTCTCCTCCAGGAGTTTGACTCTCATTACCTACCGACCGACACACAGGATCCCGGACCCCATTTCCTTCAGTTTGATGTCCCTGTTATATTGTTTGCTCTGAGCCAAACGAATTTCTTTTCCTTTCCACGTACCTATTGCTCCTCTTTGATAATGGGTTTCCAGAGCAATATTGCAAATAATAAGCCAATGGTCGCAGCTCATTTGCTTACCTCCAAAAATAATACCTCATTAGACAGGAGATCTTGGCTTTTCACTGTGGAGCAGAGATAGTTTATAAAAAGCATCACTTGTCATGACTCACAGAGTCTGTAACTCACTCAAGGAAGACAGCATTGCCAAGTTAAACCTGGTGAGCTCCTCAGCAGGTATGTGAAAGTTGAAATTTGAATAAGTAATATTTCAATTATTAAAGCATCTTGTACAAAAAATATATTCAATTAGCATACCTCATGTGCAATGGGGTGCTACAGCTGACTTGTCCTAGCTTAGGATTGCTGGTGGTGCACTTGCACCTCAGCTCAGGTTCAGTGACTAGTGTCACCTTGGTAGGCTGAAATTGGCCGTGAAAACTGGGAAACACTACAAATTGGAATTTCCTTCCTTCTTTCCTTCTTCTTCTTCCTCTCCCTCTTTCCTTCTCTTTTGTCTCAGTTTATTATTAAACATTTACCATACCCCATCACTTCAGTGGACTCTCCAGAGTGAAACAGGTCCCCAGACACAGCAAGTTCACAATCAAGACCTCAGTGATCACTGGAGGTTGACCATGAAAGTAGGCTGACTGTTCCCCAGATAGCACCAACTCTAACCACAGGCTCATTATTTCTGTGCATCTCCTTCAATTCAATCTCTACAATTTCAGCTTCTCAAATATTCTTCTAGATTGCAACCAAGAAACTTCTGCAATGAAAGTTCCATGGGCCTGACTATGCTCAGTTTTGAAAGAGAAAAAAAATTATTCTTTTGAGGAATTTAGTGAAAAAGATACCGAGAGGTTAGTTGTATAGTTGAGAGATTTGAGAGGTGACAGAGATTGGGAAAGTATTACTTCTGTTATTATATCTATCTACTGTTTTCCTAAAAAAATAGGGCAAATCTCAAGATTTGTTTTCCATTCTTTTCACTTAAGGCTTTAATTATTAATGAACACAAATTTGATTTTTTAAACTCTTATCAGTATTTCTATTCTAATATGAATGAGAAAGGTTTTAATGAGGGATGGAAGATATAGAGGAAAGAAGGTTCCTGAGAATAAAGCTTTCAAATGAAAATTTTCTCACTTTATCCTTATTTCTAGGACTAGCCTACACTATAATAGTATTATTTGACTAACATTTTAATTACACAGGCACATTGTTCAAACATATCCAAGTAGTATGAAGGGTATAAAATGGAAAACAAATTCTCTCCCCATCAATTCAGTACCCGATCTCACTGTTCATAGCTGTCTCACGGCAAAAGTTTACTGTATATCTTTACAATTTACAATAGTATGTTTCAATATTAACTATACTACTGCATTCGATTATTTAATATTCATTATGAGCCTATAATGGTTTCCAAATATTTTTCCAAATATGCTTTCACTCAGACATACAGACACCAAACAATACCCATTAATATTAAACACTTGGCTTGTTTGCTGCATTAATTTAAAAAACTTGTATTTTTGCTGCTTTCTCATTTGAGATTTTTTTTTCCAACTTAACTTGAATACAGTAGAGAAAATGCATGGAAAGTGAGAATCCAGAATTGACTTAACTTCTCTTGGCAGGATTTTCTGCTCAGAAAGATCCATGCTCCCAGAAGGTGGCCCGCTGCTGCCTCCACATGCTCCTGCATCGTAGCTCACTGGACCCAGAACACCAGACACTACCTCTGCGTCTCCCTTTCCAAATAAGGGACTCTGGTAGAGTCCCATCCATCAATCTCCCGAAATGCTCCCAATGGCAGTCCTGTGACACCTCCTTTCTAGATTCTCTGGTTGATTTCCTCGAAAGCTCATCCTTCCTATTCCCCACTGTTCCATGAATTGGACCCCAGGGCGCATGTTGCCAGGGTACGTGGCACAGGCCTCTCCCTCTCCCGGGCTCTGTGGCTTCAGGTTCATCACGTGCTACTCTCGGTAATATATTTGGTTCATAAAGGTTTAAGACAATAGTTCCTTTCATTTTTGTCCTTTTAAATTTTAGAATATTTGGTTGGCAAATAAAAATTGTGTATATTCAAGGTATATAACATGATGATTTGATATGTGCATACATTTTGTAATTATTACCACAATCAAATTATAAACACATCCACATCACTAATAATTACCATTTGTGTGTGTGGGAGGGAGGCGAGGACACTTAAAATATGTTCTTCTATCCATGTCTTATCCCCAGAACTTATTCATCTTATAAATGAAAGTCAACTCATAGAAGCAGAGAACAGAGCACTGGTTGAGAGGGGCTGTGTGGTCACGGGCAATGAGGTGATGGTGGTCAAATAGTTTCTTTCTTTTACAATAAAATCATAGCCAATATAAATAACCTTTAGTTCTGTTCAATGATTTCTGATATTAATTGTGCCTTGAGAACATTTTGATTCTTACTTCCTTTATACTTCCAGTTTTTAAAATGCATTTATGCCTACTTTTTACCCTTTTTGAGTCACTCTTCAAGGTCTCTTTAAAATAGTACATAAATGAATTTTTCTTTTGAGCCCCTTGAAACATTTGTCTTTTTAACAGAAAGAGTAATGCATTTACCAAAAACATGTGAGACATCTTGTGCCATAAACTTTGTCTCTCAAAACTTCAATCACTCCATTATATTTTTACATTTAGTATTGCAAAGGTAAAATGATTATTTTTTTATTCCTTTGTAGAAAACTACTTTTGTTTGCTTGGATGCATACAAAACAATGATTTTAAAAGTATAGTCTGGAGACTCATGTGGGTCCCTGAGACCTTGCAGGGAGTCCAGGAGGTCAAAACTTACTTTCATAATACTAAGGTGCTATTTGCTTTTATATTAACATTTGCACTGATGGTCCAAGGCAATGATGCCTTAACAAGACAGTAGCATTACATCACACTATTAGTCATTTTATACTCTGTTTGACAACAGGGAAAGTTTAACAACAGGGAAAGTTTGACAACAGGCACTTCTGCGGGATCCCAAAGTGTAGCAACTAATCACTTTCCAACTAACTCCTCAATTTCCAAGTGAGGAAAATCACTTAGGCAAGTGTCTGAGTTGCAAGCTGAACTAACCACCTGTTCCTGGAGAAATCTTTTTTATTTGAAAGAGCAACTAACAGAAAACCATGGTAAATCAAACATGAGTATTTGCAAACATATTTTTTAAATGAACTAAGTAAGCTTATCACTTCAAGGAAGAAAATTGGCAGTATTTGTGGTCAATGATAAAATTCAAGGCTCCAAGTGAAAACTCAAATTTTGGGAAACTTTTAACACCACTGTGAGTTTGTCAGCTTTTCAATACCCAGACATTTCTGATAAGACTTGAGGTGACAATGGCCCTACCCACTGCCTTTTGTGTGGCTATTTCTTCTCAAATCCCCATTTGGAAGGCAGAATGATGAGCACTGAGTCCAAGCCTAATTCCCAGTTCCTTGTAGCTTCCATCTACGAGAGTAATTCAAATCTCTTTTTTTCCTGCAAGCCACTGTGAGCCAATATAACACAAGACAAATTATAATTCTTGGGTTGCACTTATAACCAATGTCCTCAACTGTCCACCCTGTGACCTTCCTTGAGGGATCACAGCTGTAAGAGTTAACTCTGCTGTCTCCACGGCCCCTATCTGCATCTTGCTCAGCTCCTTTTTTAGCCTCTATCTCTGATGGATATACTCTGATGGTTAGGGGAAAGGATGATAGGCCAAGTGTTCAGATTGCCCAGATTGCTCCACAATTCATCATACCTTGAGGTGAATTCTGAGTAATTGTTTTTTAACACACATCAACCTGCTTTATACATGTAGTCAGCAAAGATTCACCACCAGATACTGGCATTTGGTTGTCTAATAAATTTAGTTTTTAGTGTTGCTACGAGTTTTTCTCGTTCTTCTCTGTCTTTATAAGTATTATAATTGGATGTTGGGAGGTGATGTAATGGGGACTAATAGATGTCACTTTGAGACCCTTGGTGACATTAAACCATTCTTTAGGTTATTACAATTCTGGGAAACTTATGTCACAGTTCTGTATGTGATTTCTTCTAGTGAGAAGGCAGAGCAAACTTCTTACAGCATGGACAGGGTCTCTGATTTCCCCTGAAGCTGGCTGAGAAAGACCCAGTGTGCAGATGTGTAGCCCACCGAGTAGAATAATGTCAAGATTGGGTCTAAGGTTTCAGCATCTTAAACCACCTTAAGCAGATGGCCAGGTGACTAAAGTACACACATAACGATAAAAGTTGGGGAAGGAACTCAAAGGTCAAAGCAGAGAGTGTTACCCAGTGACTGGGCTCCAAAATTTTGAGCAAAGGGACACACACTATGTATAGCTTATAAAACTCAAGGCCATTCGTTCAACAACACCTATTCATAAATATTCATTGATACATACTATGTTATCAGTGCTCAAGTAGTAGAAATATAGAACTCAAATAAGAATTCAGGATAAGATGAGTGGAGAGGTCTAGAACTTTTGTTAGAAAAAAGGATACGAGGCCCAAAACACCTTCTTCTCAGGTGCTGGGTTTTTTCTTGATCCTAAAAAAATAGGATCAAGATAGATTCTGAGAGATACTTCTGTGATATCATACACAGCTTATATATCTGCATTTGACCTCCTGTCACACCTCTCTAGGCTATCAGCAAACAAGCTATGTTGTCCCTTTGATCAAAGAGGAAATTGGTCCTTTGTTCCAAATACATAAGGAATTTAGCATTAGGCCTAAGAGACCTACAAGCCTCTGGCCAAGTGCCCAAGGACACTGACTGGGCAGCAGTTTTTCTTTTTCCCTCAAGTGAGAGGAAACATTCAGGCTTATCATATCCCTTGAATAAGCTTGCCAGGTTATAAGCCTGTCTGAAAATAATTCCTAGAGAATCTGTGTTCCACTTGGGACTTTGTGTGCAAAACACAGGACGGGGAAGATACAGTTAAATCCAAGTCAAGCTCTCTCAGGGAAAAAAATCTCTCATAATTTCTACTTATACAAGAAGCAGCTCTGGTCTGATATTTTCAGAGGTGCTCCTAGCTTACTTCTTAGCTCCTCTGCCACTAATTTTGGACACTGCTTTCCTTTCCAAGCATTGATTTAGAATACGCACAACTTAATGAAAAGAACCAACAGAGGAATGAAAAGCTTTAAAGCACATCATTATGCAAATGATAATGTACTTGCCGCTTCTGCTGCCAACAGAACAGAAAGATAAAGGTGTATGTAGCAGCTGACAAATTTGGGTTAGACACCAGAGAAAACTAGACATTACCCATCAAAGGATGACAATAACATGGCAGAGGTTTCCCCAGGGAGATTGTGTAGCTGGTTTAATAGGCCTTTGAAAGAAATGGTTGACAATGCTATTTCTTGAAATATGTAAATAGAGCTCTATGCCAAGATAGGAGAAATAATGTCCCCTCCCTGTCCCTTGCCACCCAGTGATTATATACCATATAACTAATAATTCATTCACCTGGAAAAGGACACTTGTCTTTATTTCCTTCTCCCTTAAGCAATGAAATCATTACCCTTTCTGAGTTGAAATCTGCTCACAGGTTGCATTTTTGTACTGACTTTTCTGTTCATTTACCAGACTGATGAAAGTATGTATATCCCATAAGGCCTACTGATTGTAATGAAATCCCAGAGCTCTTCCTTAAAAAAAAATTTAAGGAAACAAAAGAGTAGGTTTCAGCAGGATGAAATGAAGACAAACTGTTCTGTCTTTATGTTACAGGCCAGATCCCAAAAGCCTTCCAAGAGTACTTTTCAGGCTCTTTCTTGGGGCTGTCCAAACATCAAACTTCCCTAAAACAATCAGAGATTGGAGCTGTAGTTTTTTTCTTCCTGCAAAGTAAACTAATGAGACTCAACAGTACTTTCTAGGTATCTCAGTACTATGGTTTGTTCCATTTTATTTCCTAGAAAATAGCTGTGATACAAAAAGGCGTTAGTAATGGTAAAATATTAACAAGGATTTCTTCCTCCAACCCTTTCCTATCCAAATAAGGCCAAGTCTCACCTCTCCGGGCAATTTCCTAAGTCTCTTTGAGTAACCACCCACCCATGAGCATGTTGTGAAGACTTTTTATGTTGTGCTGACCACTTACATAACCCTATTTTATTATCAGGCTCACTTCTTTCTTCTCCTACTCACCACCATTCAGTTCTTAGCTCAAATATCTCTTTTGCAGGCAAGACTTTTCAGATGCTCCTGATCAGGTCAAGCACCATTACTGCACCCTGCCGCACCCTGCCACACTCCCCTTGCACACCTCTCATCATTAATGAAGAAGTCTGGACAAGGTCTGCTTCTCACCAGACACCTAGTTCATGAATGTGGAAGCCTATCGCCAAGTTCACTACTTGTTTCCAGCAACAAACCCATTGAGTATGTAATGCTTCGATGAAGTAATTTATTCATCGATACAGGTTGAATATGTCAATGACACTATTACTACTCCAGAAGGTTAATAATGCTTCTTGTTACTACCACAGATTTGAGTTTTCAGTCTTAGTATTTCATTTCACAGCCTTCCTTTAAATTTCCTCTATGCTGTTCATTTTCTCTTTTCAAGGATGGTTTCTGTTTTGGTTTGGTTTCGTTTTCATTCCCTTCTACTACCTGCTCTCCTGGCTCTTTTATCTTAGAAAGAAAATAAAATCCTCATAATATGCTGTTCACGGAGACATTAGGGTCTCTTTGGAACCTGACTCATCAATGGGCATAAATCTATAGTGATAATTCACAAGTAGGCAAGGCTAATCTCCCTTCAAACTATGGTCTTATTTGCAGAATTTTGAAGACATCACTTCTACCCCTACATCTTTCTAATTCTGACAATTCCATTGACAGGAGAGATGTTGAATTTCATAGTCAGAGATATGGCTTTGAATGTTAACCCTTGCAAAAGAAAGGGTACTTTTATCCAAATTTCATTTAAGGTCCCAAGAACTTCTCATCTGCTTTTCTGCAATAGCCTGAGATGGGCAAAGCCAAGAGAAATGCTGGAGGAACGTAAAATAACTGATTATAAAATGAAATATGGTGGATGTGTTCATAGCACCTGCAAATTCAAGAAAAATGTGTTACTAGATGTCTTCCTGTTACTCATGCAGTTCTACTTTCCCCTTCTCCACCTTGCTAGGGGCCTTGGCAAACCAACTCATATAGATGGCATCAACCATCTCTTGCCCAACTGCTTGTGGCTGGATTTAGCAAACAGGAGACACCAGCAGGAGAGCTGGACAGCAGCAGGAGGATGATGGGAATAGGTATTCCGAGTCCCCACCCATTTCCCCCTGCATGGTCCTATGCTTTTGCTGGATCCCTTTACTGAATGCCAAGGTTGCTGTCAACACAGCCATCCCTCTCCAGCTATTAACCACTGTCTCTCCTGCCTCTTGCTATCTAGAGCCAGTGTCATCTCCAGCCAGGTGTTCTAGCCTAGCGGCATTGTACCATCTTTTGTTGCTTTTCCAAACAATGTCTGGACATTTATTAATAAACACTTTATTAATCTTTTCTCGAATTTCCAATTGGAATATACCATCTTTTTCTTCCAGGACCCTAACTGATACAAAAGTTCTTTAATCCTTCCATATCATGGACTAGAAGCATCTATGAGGTCAGACAATTAAGTTCACAACCTCACCCTGGGAAAAGTGCTTCATACCTCATTGATGAATATGGCTATGGTCACCTTTGAAGTACTCCCCTTGGGAAGCGATGCACCAATGCCAGCACCTAGTCCACCTTTCAAATCAATTTTAGAACTCCTTTTATGGAATAGTCATCAGAGCTGTTATTATACGGGGACTGACAATTAAGTTCACAAACTCTTCCTAGAAAAAGTGCTTTGAAGGAGGGGAGTAGACACTGGCATCAGTGCATAGCTTCCCAAGGGGAGTACTTGGAAGGTAACCATAGAAATATTCAGCAATGAGGTATGCAGCACTTTTTCTAGGATGAGTGCATGAACTTAATTATCCATCCTCGTACATCACCTGAGAGCTGGTTAGAAATGTAGACTCTGGGCCCCTCCCAGACCATTTAAAACAGAATCTGTAACTTAATAGGATCCCCAAATGAGACAGGTTATATGAAAATTTGAAAAGTACTGGTTTAACACATCAGTGTATGTGATCAAATCTGGCAAAGAATGTTAATGGCTTATTGAAAGACTATTATCTGGTCCTCATTGTCCACTAGGGGCTGCTTCTTCTGTACTTCTTTCATTATTTGCACCAAAAGATAATACAGAATCTGAAATGCGAATGTTCTTATTTGGCAAACCGAAAGAATCTAACGTAAAATATTATCGAGTCTTATCTTCAAGATAATTTCAGTTTAAAATCGGTAGCACATTTGGAAGGAACAGCAGAATAAAATAGTGCTTACAGATATAGTTATGAATAATACTAAGGTTCACCTACACCGAACACCATTAAAACAAAAGTAGATCTAACTAGATGAAAATCTTTGCATATAGCTTGTAAGTATTGGTAAGTGGAGCCTCATCTGTCAGCACTAAGCTATTCCTATTGATTTCTCTATCTCTGCAAACTGAAAGTCTGGGATGCAGAATGAAGAAATAATTGTAAACAAGATCTCTCTTTCTCCATTTAGTCAAATTAAGAACACAATCCTCGATAATTTCTGATGCTTGTCGGGCTACAGAAAGCAAGACAGAATCCACAGGAGATTTTAGAACTGTGTGATCTCCTGGTCTGTTTAAAATACTTCTCACATTATTCAAAGGAAGGATTGGAACGTGCCATGTATGTAGATAGCCTTAAAGGCTTCCTTCCAGGTTAAAGAAATTTATGGGAATGCAGTTTAAGTTATCCATCCTCCTTACCATATAAGAATACTTCACTTTGCACCAGGTGTTCTTGAAAATAATCTGAAACTTCCCTGTATTAAAGGAGAAATGTTTGATTTATAGCTTGTGTTTAAACCTATAATACGACATTCCATTCTGAGTGATCTCATATACCCAAAGCAATAATGACCCCAGGGTGTCAGTGTACAGGAAGCCCTGGCTAGATGGACATTCTGCACAGTCTGTGACAGCCCTTCTTCTCGCTGCTCAGATTTTCTGAGGTCCCTGGGGTCCTGGGAGGGGCCTTAGCTAACCCCCCTCATTTTAGTGTGTCAATCTCGAACAGGTTCTCTCACCCACTCCCACTTCTCCATTTTTCTTCTATCTAGTTGGCAGAGTGCAAAAAGATGAAGTTAGGTCTCCGATCTGTGGATGTCAGACTGAGTCATGTGGCGAGAGGTACTTGGTTAGAACTGGAAAAACACAGGTGAAGCAGTTAACTCTGAGTTCAACTTGAGGCTCTTTTACATTAGCTGTTTGGCTCATGACAGGTCTGGCAACTGCCCTGCCCTGTGTTATGGCCCCAGAGATTTTAGATGTAGAACTCTCTTCTGCAGTGGGGTATCTCCAGGTCTCTTTGCCAATGTGTTGGTCCTCCAGTCACAGGGGCTCTGTCCCCGACTCAGTCAAGAAAGCCTGTCTAGCCCTTCCCAACATCATACATCTGGGGAGCAAGACAGCATAGCATGGTGACAAAGAACAGACTGGACCCACACTGCCTGGAGTCAAACCCTGGAGGCACCATTTGCTAGCTGGGAACAGTGACTTCAACTCTGTGCCTCAGTTTCCTCAATGGAGACCTAGTTATTACTACTTATATGCTTATTGTGAGGATTAAATGATTAATATGTAAAAAGCACTTAAACTAGTGCTTGGTAAGTAAAAGAAAGGCTATTTATATTTATGATAATGATGATTATGTTTATTAAAAATAGCACAATAAATACTGATACACTAAAATTAAGTTTTCCTGATTCCTTATTGAAATCCTTATTGTTTAAAACCTTGATGTTTTTCTTACATGATTATATGTTAGCTGTAAGGATTTATAAAATATAGCACTGTTGACATTTTGGTACGTTCGCTTTCAAGTCATTTTTCCTGAACGTGTTTGTGAAATGCATATATGTGTATCTAGTATATTAAAGACCACATACATGTCCTTTTATACACATATTAAGATATATGTATAAAAATATATTTTATATGAAATATTATGCTTTTATGTTTAATTTATATGCTTAATTTATTATAAATGTGTATATTATTTAATATATTAACTTATACAACATATATGTTGTATTATATAAACATATTGTATCTTAATTTGTATACTGAATTTATTGTACACTATATATTGAGAATATACTAACGTTTATAATTATATTACAGAGTATAAAATATGTATACATTTTACAAAAATTAAATGATAAAATTAGATTTATATCTACCCCTTGTTATTAAACATAGTATTACAAATGCATCACCATGTCAGTAAATATTCTTTAAAAACATTATTTATAATGGTTGTAGAGTATCACATTATATGGATGCCACACTATGTTGAACCATTTTCTGTTTTTGTCTTGCTTATTGCCTATTTTCGATTATTCTTCATAAAAAATAACACTGTGATGAAGGGCCTTCTACATAAATTTTTATGCACTGATTTCCTCTTTTAGTCAAGATGGACTAACTGTGATCAGATTTACATTCTCATGTCAAACAAGTAAAACAATGAGAAAAAAATATGAAACAATCATTTCAGACACTGAACAATAGGCAGCTTAGGACAGCGATCCCCAAGAGAGAGGAAACAAATGAGGTGAGCCCTACAATTGCCCCAGTTTGTGCCTCGAAAGAGATTCCAGACCACATCCCATGAAAAGAGAATTCAGATGGCAGCCAGTTGTTTTCTTAGTTTCAAGAGACAGGCTTGGGAGTTCAGAAAAGCTAAAGTTGCTTGAGTTTGCAGAGAAGAGAGCTGAACAGAGAGTGGTCCACAGACCTGCACAGGAACCTCACTCTCAGGCCTAAACAGCACATGTACCCATATATATGAGGAAACTATTTGAGGCCAAGGAAAGAACTCCCCAAAGAAGCAGCTCGCACAGGGTCAGGAGGAGTCTGTGTTCCTTATAGCCATATGGGAAAATGTCATAATAGCTGGGGTATCAGGAAGGCAATATGTTGCTCAGAAGGCAACCACCTCAGTTATGGGGCTAGACTAGCCCTAAACTAAAGGCTGCTGCTGTCCTAGCTAATACTAATAAAGCCTAAAGCAAGATCTGAAAGGACAAATTATTTTCAAGGAACTTCATTGCTAGTATTTTCTCATACTCAAAAATCAGGAAAAAAATCCTAGAAGAATGCAGTACACCATCACAAAACTTTCATATCAAAGTTAAGGAGAAATGATTGGTAGAAAAGAAGCACACCCTGTCACGGGGAAGGGGATAGTCTGGCCCAGTAATGTTCCTTCATTCATTCATTCATCCATTCAAGTGTATAATGAGCACCATGTGCCACGAGCCTCCATGCATTTTAGTACCAATCAGTAGAGTCACCTCCTTCTCCACATTCCATTCACGGAGTATAGTACTCGGCCACCTAATTGGTCAGTTGACCCAATTCCATAACACCCTCTGGACAGCCTCTCTGGAATGTACTGTAGGGGCAACAGAAACATTCCTTCCATCCCTGAAGGTCTGAGTCTATAAAAAAGACAACAAGAAGACTAACAAGAGAAAAGGTATGGAAATGTATTAGTGTGCAAGCACCCAGGAATCACACAAAATATGAAATTCAAAGAAAGACCAGATGGTTGAAGCTTAACTACACTTTTCATGGAAGAGAGAGTAGTATAGGCAATTTTAGAGGAAGAATAAGTGATTTTTAGAGAAAATGAATGGGCTAAAGAACGAACAATAGCCTGGAATGAAGTTCTTCTGGGTTCTAGGAAGGGAAGAAGCAGCAAGTCACGGGAGGGTGAAGAGTGGACTGCTGGGGGTGATGCCCCTCCCTGAACTTGGGGGAGAAATAAGGAAAAGTTGGGGAGACCTTGTAGTTTCCAAGGCCTTCTGATTTTCTTTCATTGAAAGTACCCAGTGTGCACCATATTTTGGAGTACTGTTTTCTGACTCCCAACAATGCCAGTGTAAGGAACACAAAGAAAAAGTATTAGAGGAACATGTCAAACCTGAATTCTTAAGACATGATCAAATTGTGCCTTCTCTGAAGGCTTGATTTGCTGTGTGCTAAGCCAACAAAAGGATCTGTGGTGAAGAACACTCCGTTATAAAACTCACTGATGCTTTGTGTCCAAGGCAGAACACATTAAGAGTTCTGCTTTTCTATTGTTGGATCACACACGCAATGAATGGACTGTCTGCAGTGTGCTGAATTTCTCCCATCTTCTTCAGTCTAAAATTGGCTATTAGATGGTTTCAACTTTAGACAATTTTCAAACAATGATTACATCAAACTAGAATCTAATTTGGGGGGAAGTAATTTCTGGCAAAATTCCAAGTCAAGAGATCTTGTTTTTTCTCTATTTGAGAAAATTATATACTGAGGCTGCCAACCCAGAATGGAAAGCTTAGCAGCATTAAACACAGAGCTGCCACTGTCCTTTTTATTCCTTGTATTTGGCATCCACATGGGACAGGGCAAAAGTTACTGGGATTTATTCTGAAGTTGTTTCAAGATCAAAGAATGAGATACTTGTACCATTGGGGAAAAACTTAGTGATAGCATCTTAGTCCATTTTCTCATGTCAGGAGCCGTGCCTTTGTTCAAATCGCTCTCACACAGGAATGCCATTCTTATAGCTCTACATCTATTCCAACCCTCCTTGATACTTCACTTACACAAAAGCTTTTGCTGTCTGCTTTAGCCCTTATACATGTGCCTCTTCTCTTAATGCCTGCAGATCTTAGAACTCTTAAGTATTTTGTAAGGTGTGGTTTTCAAAGAGAATATTTATTGTTTGCTGGGTGTTCTGAGAGAGTGCTCAGAAAGCAAGGCTGGGTTTCGCACTTCTCTCAAATTTACCACATCATCCATCAGAACGATGAGTTCAGTTCACAGTCATCTTGCCCCATGGTAGTTCTCCAATGGGCTCTTCTAGCACCCTGTGCTTAATTCTTTCTCACTTAGCACAATGTGTTGTGATCTTTTCAATGCTTCTCTGCATCTCTCAATTACAAAATGAGAGTTTTCTAAGGCCTGAAATCATGGGTAGGACACATTAATATTCCTAGAACAGTGCAAAGTAGAAGTTCAGTGGATATTTCTAGAATGTGTATAACTGAATGAACAAATGAATGCATAAATAAATGGATGAATTCTAGAAACTCAATAGCTACTTATTGATCAATTCATTAACTCTGGGACAAGAGAACAAAAGAACAGTTGTTCATCCTCTGAGTTTAATGAAAGTTGAAGATAACAGGTAACTTAGATCTCCTTAGCAAGGAAGAGTTGCATAATAATAAAGGGGAAAGAAGGGAGACAAAAGTAGTCACAGCCATGCCAAACCCCATTAATACCCCAAACACAGGATCTGTCTTCAAGCATACCAGCCTCTATCTTTTCAACAGTTGTATGGTTGGTTTTTTCTACTCTCATCCCCTAAGAGACATAACTCTACAACTTTGGACATAACTCTACAACTCTACAATCCTCACTTTCATTTCCTCCAGTAGGATTAGACTTGAAATGTATGTTGGCATGTCTGAGAGCCCCGCCTACCACCCCATCACTGTGCCCAGGGAAGATAACATCTCCTTCTCTTGCAGTTGGTGTGGTTGGACAGCTAGGTTCTGGCCAGTGGGGTATGAACAGAAGTGAACACACAACTTCTGAAATTTTCCTCAAAAGAAAGAGGCATGTTCTCTCCTTCCTTTCCTCCTCATCCCAGAGATTGTGATATAGAGGAAGGCAGAACAATAGCATGGAAAGAGACTGCGTAGTTGATATTAGGCTACATACTTTCTCCTTACATGAAAGAAAGAATTTCATTATTTGTTATTTCAGGGTCTTTTGTAACAGCAGCCTAGCCTGTCTTTACCAAGGCAACAAGATGCTACCTTTGCACATGATAAAACTACTAAGAAAGTACTGCAGAAAAGAAGAAAATTCTCCTTTTTAAAGTACACATCATAAGTTCTCTTTAAAGTGTCTGATGGATAACAGGTGCCATGCTAGATGATAATACTAGAAAGTACTTAACATGATTACCATTTTAGAAATGAGAACATTAAAGTTCAGAGAAGTCAACTAACTTCACAAGGTCACATAGCTTGCAAATAGTGATGTCAGGTCAGCTGGATTCCAAAGCCCCCACTCTTTCCTTTTTCACAATAACCATAATAGTAATTGCTAAGATTTATTAAGTGCTATTCTATGTCAAAATGGGTATTGAGCATTATACATGGATTAACCTCATTTGATTCTCCCGACAACACTTTGAAATCAGTAATATTATTGCACTTACATTACAGATGAAAAAAGTGGGAATTACAGGTATTAAATAACTTTTCCAAAGTCACTAAGCTACTTTTACTTAGCTTAGGCTAGTAAGACTAGCCTGTGTCACAGTTTAAATAGTATTTTAAATAGGACTGACTCTAGAGCTCCCAGTCTTACCACTCTCTGCTTAATTATGACTATGACCCTTGTTTTAAATTATTGTTCAGTTACAAAAGGAATGTCCAGTGCTCAGTCTTTGCCATAGGCTGAAGAGTAACTCAACCTTCTGAACTAAATTATCTAATATGCATTTGGTGGTGCATATGTGGCTTATCTATCCTGGTATAGAGCTGGTGAGAAAAGAAACATTTTGTAAATTATTTAATGCACAAGAACTATGCAATAAGAACTGTCACTACCAGCATATCACTTACTGTCACCTGCTGCTAATTTACCAACCCAGATCAACCAATCATTATATAAAAGTTGAGAGAAATGCGTTATACATGTTTTGAGCTATTTAACTTTAATTATGCTGAAATTCTATCAAGAAAATAGGAACATTATGAAGAATGATTGAGAAAAGATAGAGGCCCTTGCCTGAGGCTTGAGAGATGACCAATACTTTTAATGGCCATTATAGATTCACTCCTGTCAAAAAAAACCCTGGTGCTGTTTTCAAGTATATTTTGTTTTGTTTTACAGCAAATGTTCCACAAACAAAAGCTTAAGAATTCTTATCAATAATTAAACCTGGTATTTGCTCTGAAAAATCAGCTGAAAGTGAGAAAAAGAAACACATGAAAATGAAAAACATTTTCAAGAATCATCTGTATAACTCTAATAACAGGACCTAATAAAGAGATGAGAAATCAAATCCTTCCTTTCTTCCTTCCTTCGTTCTTTTCCTCCCTCCCTCCCTCCTTCCCTCCTAACCTCCTTCCTTCCTTTTATTAGAGACAGAGTCTCACTTTATTGCCCTCGGTAGAGTGCCATAGCATCACAGCTCACAGCAACCTCCAACTCCTGGGCTTAGGAGATTCTCTTGTCTCAGCCTCCCAAGTAGCTGGGACTACAGGTGCCCACTACAATGTCCAGCTATTTTTTGTTGCAGGTTGGCCAGGGCCAGGTTTGAACCTGCCACCCTCTTAGGAAGATGTAGTCTTAAATAATGCAGTCTTTCTAAGAGGCTTGCCATGGAGATGTTGCTTAGCTGGTTTTGAAGAAGTGGTCATGTTGGGAAGACCATGTGGTGAAGATGTGAAAATGGTCTCAAGGAACTGAGAGCAGCCTTCAGGCAATAGCCAGCAAGAATCCAGGGCCCTTCCTTGTACAACTGTAGGAAAATAAATTCCACCAATGACCCAAACAAGATTGGAAGCAGATCCTTTCCTAGCTGAGCCTTCAGATGAGAATATATATGAGAATGTCTGTACCAACACCTTGGTTACAGCCTTGTGAGACCCTATACTGAGGACCCAATTAAAACGTGGCCTGTTCTTGACACATAGAAACCATGGAATAATACGTATTGCTTTCAACTGCTAAGCTTTGGTAAATTTTTATGCAGCAATAGGTAATACATGTGCAAATATGCTCAACAAAATTTAGCAAATTAAATCCATCAACACATAAAAATGGAGTTAATGCCATAAATGCAAAATTGGTTCAACATTCAAAAGCCCATGAGTAATTTGCCACATTGGCAGAAGCAAAAGAAGGTAAAGTCATAATCATTCCAATAGTTGTAGAAAACACACCATATACTTTAACACCTCCATGATGAACACTCTTAGCAAACTAGGAAAAGAAGGCAACTTGCTCAATTTGATAAAAAGCAACTACCAAACAACAACAAAAACCGCACAGCTAACATTGTTATGAGTGGTGTAAGGCTGGGTGGTTTCTCTAAAGATAGGGTACAAGCCAAGAATGTCTGTGCTCACCTTTTCTGCTCAGCATTGTACTGGAGTTCCCATACAGTACAATAAGAAAATGAAAGAAGCAAGAGTCATAAAGATTGGAAAGGGAGAAGTAAAATTGTCTTTATACAGAAATGATTGTTTACATCAAAAATCTTAAGGAATTGTATTAGTTACATATTGTTCTTGTAACAATTTACCACAGACTTAGTGGCTCGAAACACCACAAATTTATTGTCTAATGGTCCTGTAGAAGCCTGCTATGAGTCTCACTGAGCTGAAATCAAGAGTATTTCAGGGCTGTGGTTCAGTTTGTTCCCTTGACTACTCTGGCTTCTAGAGACACCCCAAATTCTTTGGCTTGTCACTCCCTTTTTTCATCTTCAACACCAGCAACATTACATCTCCCTTATCATTCTTTACAAACAGATATTTTTTCTGAGTTTGTGGCTTACCTTTTAGTTTTCTTAGCAGAATCTTTTAAAGAATAGAAGTTTTAAATTTTGATTAGGTCAACTTATCATATTTTTCTCTTGTGGTTAGCACTTGCCTGTATCTTTATAAAGAATCTTCACCTAACTCAAGATTGCATAGCTTCTAGATATTTTATAGTTTTAGCTTTTATGTGTTGGTCTGTGATCATTTTTAGATCTATTTCAAATTAATGTACATGTGATGTGTGGCATGGATCAAGTTTGGTTATCTAATGGACTCAAATCCATTTGTAAAAAAGATCATACTTTTCCCATTGAATTAACTTGTCATCATTACTGCAAATCAATTGACTATATGTATGTAGACCTGTTTGCAAACTTTATTTTATTCCTTCATTTATTTGCCTATCCTTTAACCAGCATCACACTATCTTAATTACTGACGTTTTATAATAAATCTTGACATTAGGTTAGTATGGCTTCTCCAACTTTTTTCTTCTTTCTCAATGTTTTCTCAAGATGGTTGTAGCCATGAGAGATGCTTTCCATTGAGAATCACCTTGCTAATTTCTACAGAAAAGCCTGCTGGGATTTTAATTGGAACTGCATTGCATTTATAGGTCAATGTGGGAATAAATGGCATGCTAGCAATATGAAGTCTTCCAGTCCATGAACATTGTATAGTGCTCATTTATTTTGCCTTAACTTTTCCCAGAAGTGTAATACAGTTTTTTCAGCATAAAGATCTTGTACATTTTTCATTAGACTTATCTCATATGCTGTTATGAGTGAGATTTTCTTAAAATATCACTTTACAAATGTTTGTCCAGTGATTGGCAAACTTCTTTTTAAAGGCTAAAAAGCTTAGGTGCAGATTGTGTGCAAAATGTCTTGAGACAAAAAAATGTAAATCATATTTTATTTCCCATCTGTCAAAATTTGGCTTAGCACTAACTATATAGAAAGTGGTAGTTACCCAGGAATGCAAAGTTGATTACATACAAATACTCTGGAGGATTTTTAAAGAGACATTACATAACTGCTTAGAAGATCATCCACTTTTATCAGCAATTTTATAACTCAGTTTTTCTCAATGCTGGTTGCACACTACAGAGACCTGGGATGTTTTAAGAAAACTTATATCTAGACCCTACCCAAAGCAATGCATAAGCAGAAATCTAAAACTCATCTCTAAAGAAGCCATTCTAAAGCATTATTGTACTCAACACATTCATTTTGGCCATGAGTTGCTATTTTTCCTTTAAAAAAAAATCTCAGCTTCTTTTTATTGTATTGCTTTCATTCTTACACACCTAGAGCTTTATACATAGCATGCATTATACATAACTTCAAAGAATCAGTGGGAGATTGCTTGCTAACAAAAACAAAAGGAGAAGGGAAATCTGCTAATACAGCATTCCAAACTATATCCTGGTATTGTGTTCACTGGACTGAGGGCATTTCAGTGAGGTGAGCTGGAAACACCAAATGTTCTAAGCAAGACATTGCCAGGCCAAATACAAACTAAAAACATGGGTTTCATGTTGAAAATTTCAAGACAGTGATAGTGCATTTAACCAAGAATGGGCCTCTTCTAAGCGTAGGTCCCTGTGCAAATGCACAGGTTTCTTGGATACTTGTCCATGAAGCCTGCCTTGGTTCTGAGAATCAGGATGCTCCATGTCCCATTAAGTTCTGCACACTTGCTTGTAATCAGGCATGCAAAAAAAAAGCAGTTGATTAAATTTTCATCCTAATGGCCACAATTTTGTTTTGTTTGTGTAAAACTATTTCTTAATTTTTGACTTTTCCTCTATTTTGACTCCTGGAGAGGTCATTTGAAATGAAATCATCCTATCTTCTTTGTCTTGTTTTAGATAAGTATGCATATTTTTAAGTGCTGTACATTCTTTTTTGACCAATTTCCATAAAACTTGAAAATCTGAGATGATACTTGAAGTTCAGCTCCATTTTTAATGAGAGCCAGTCACTAAATGTCATTCCTGGAGCTTTTAGCATTTGTCTTAAAAAGAAGCAACATCTACTGAGCACCCACTAAATGCTTTATATTTGGCTTAGTCTGTATGGGTTGCTATAACTAGACTAGCTTATAAATAACAGGAATTTATTTCTCATAATTCTGAAGTCTGGGACGTTCAAGGTCAAGGTTGATTCAGTTTCTGGTGAGGATTTGCTTTCTGGTCACAGCACCTTCCAGCTGTGTCCTCACATGATGGAAGGGAGAAGCTAACTCTCTCTTTTATAAGGGCGCAAATACCACTCATAAGGGCTCTGCCCTTGTGACCTAATCACCTCTCAGAAGCCCACCTCCTAATATCATCACCTTTGGGGTTACAAACATTCAAACCATCATTTATTGATCTTCTCCTTACAATAAAACTATGAAAGAGGAAATACTTCCAATACTTTTCAAAAGACAAAGCTAAAATGCAGAGAGGTTAAATAACTTATCCAAGTTGGCAGTACAGAGAAGTAATCAAAATCAGGCATATCTAGGTTTAAATCTTATGTTTGTACTTACATACATGAGACTTTGGAAAAATCACTGAGGTACTATGAATTATATTTTCTTTAACTGTACATGTAAAAAATAATATCCACCTTATGGAATTATCATGTGGATTGCACTAATATAAGCAAAGTGACTAGCACAAGTACACTCAATAAAACAATAATTATTATTAAATTCACACAACTGGTAAGTAGTAGTGCTTAAGCTCTTTCTCCTTTTCTGAAGACAAAATTGGTAAATTTTTGACTCTCTTGTTAGATAATTATTGCAGTAAAGAAAAAATAATGAACATTAATTAACTCCAATTTGAGCTTGAGGCTAGGACAAAAAACTATCAGTTCCAATCCTAAAGACAATACAAAGTACAGTGCTGACTAGCATTTTGAAAACACTACACCAATGTTCAAAACTTTGGCTTTCTTCCCTACTCCTGGGCATTATGTTTATAATACCAAGAGTATCTTCGACTCGTAAAATAACATGAAGTGTTGTTTTATGGATGTACCTAAATGAGTTGACAGGCTCTCTGATACTTTCTATTTCTCCTGAACACAATGGCGGCCACCAGGCAGATGTAACTCCCATTATAATTTTCCTGTCAATATACCTCCTGATCATATGTTATCCTCCTGATGTACCCTGTGTGTGGCAAAGTGCCCTGTATGTAGTTGGCAGGAGGATATTGTGGTTGGTTTTAATAGGCAAGGGAGAGGACTTCAGACTGGACTATTTTCAAGGTTCCCACCACCACTCCTCAAACAAATCTGTGATTCTGTACTATAAGCCTGTAGAGAAGGACAGGCAAATGATATTTTTTAAAATAAAGATTACCAGTTTTTTAATACAGAAAACCCTGCTCATTATAAAAGTTTTGAATACAGAGAAATTAAAAAGAAAACAATTCAAGTTTCCACTCTCAAAGCCAACCACACGCCTTTTCCTCAGAGGCCGTGATGTTACTAAGTCTCTGCCTGTGTCCTTGTGTCCCTTCTTCCCTCCTTCCTTTGTCAAATACCAAATGCCTTCATGCCAGCTTTTATTCATTCCCACTCCACCTACTCTTCATATGTTATGGCCCAGTATTGAGACCTGATGCCCCACACCCTGCATGTGTCATAATCCTCTCACTGCACAGAAGGTCAATGTCCCCTACGCACCGTCTCTTTGGGCTGCATGTAGCCCTCTGCCTACACTAATCTGGCAACACATCTGCTTACAGCTGGTAACTATACTCAACAAGCCTTATTACTTGCAGAAGGGAAATCAGAGTGTAAGAATTTCAGATAGATTCATTTATTGAAGTAATACCATCAACTGCATCAAACAAACATGCTGAACACAGATGGAGGTAGCCTTGTGTATGGCAGGAAGACCACGGACAAACAACAGATCTAGATTCAAATCCAACCACTGTGAGCACGGGACCTACCTTAACTTTTCTGGGCCTCAGTAAAATGGTAAGGTCAAATTCATAAGCTTACCATGGGACTTTAATGAATAACAAGTGAAAAAATGCTCACTTCCTAAGAGTTTTTTTTAGAAAGATAAGTACAAAGTGCTGTGAGATATTTTTAAAAAACAATTAGAGCTGGGCAGCGCCTGTAGCTCAAAGGAGTAGGGCACTGGCCCCATATACTGGAGGTGGTGGGTTCAAACCCAGCCCCGGCTTAACACCGCAAAAAAAAAAAAAAAAAAAAAATTAGAGCTTACTATCTAAGAAGATAAATAATACGTACATAAAGGTAATCATATATAGTAATTCCCAATTTTTAAAACTCTTATTAAGGCTTGGGTACTTAAACACACTTCACAGATGAGGAAACTGAGGCTCAGAGAAGGGAGGTCACTTGTCCAAGGTCACATACATGGGGAATTGCAAAGCCAGAATTTGAACGCTTGACTGCCCAACTTTACCTTGCAACATAAGATAACATAGGCACTTATTTTTAAACCTGTTTATAAGACTAGCTTTCGATATCAGCAAATATCATCTTCCTGAAGCAAATTCACGGATCGCATTTTGAAATTGTGCCTGAAGTTTAGACTACAACTTAGCCCAGGAAGAAGGGAGAGGTTGGGACAAGAGAACTACAGCCTCAAATTTAGATTTTTCACCCCTTCTTCAAATGAGGTTGTACATACAGTCACAAAGATATACTGTAACTTAAACCTCGTCACATTATTATTAATGTGACTAGTCATTCAACTGGTCACATTATTGGTCTGAGGAGTCTCTTGCAGTCTCAGTATTAGTGTTTTTTATAAATACCATAACTATCACGTCAATAACTTAATTATATTGCTTTATATGTGTGTACATGTATTTTAATAATGTAAAGATAATAACTTGTTCTATTTAAATATTTTAAATGTACCACAATCCTAAGTCATCTCTTAAGTTATGCCGAGAGCCTCAAAAAACAGAAAAGGCTATGCCTCTCCACCAGTGCTCTGATTTTCATCAAGGCCCAGGCAGGAATCACAACATTCACGTAGGCAGGACCTTAATACTTTCATACAGCCCACATGCCTTCTGGATAACAACATACTCTATGGAAGACAGGTAGAGACTTCCAGGACCAAGGAGTTTCCACCAGCACAGAGTGGCTACCACCATTACCACTACCAGGTGGCCAGGCAAGAGCTGCTCACTCAGGCTGGGTCAACAAGGCTGCTGGGTCTCCACAGCCCAAGGACACAGGTGGGGAGGGGTCTTCTAAACAGAATTTCTTCTTATACCAGCCTGAGACCCCACATTGACCATTGGGCCTTCCATGCTGTGTTGATTTAAATTTTTTTTTTTTTTTGAGACAGAGTTTCACTTTGTTGCCCTTGGTATAGTGGTATCATAGCTCACAGCAAACTCAAATTCTTGGGCTCAAGTGATTCTCTTGCCTCAGCCTCCTGAGTAGCTGGAACTACTGGCACCCACCAAAGTGCCAAGCTATTTTTAGAGACAGGGTCTCGCTCTTGCTCAGGCTGTTGTCAAACCTGTGAGCTCAGGCCATCCACCCACCTCAGCCTCCCAGAGTGCTAGGATTACAGGTGTGAGCCACCACGCCTGGACTAAATCTTTCTTTTTTAAAAAAATTGTGAAAAGTTCTATACGCACTAAACAGAATATAAAATACAGCAAAATTCATGGAAAAGCACAGGCTTGTTAAAAAATATATATTTCCCAAAACGTAAATAGTAAGTCAAACATATACACATTACTGAGTTTAACATAGCAAAGACTTGTTAGAGTGTGCCTCCCACTCTTGTGTGCACATTGCTTACCTTATCATTGTTTGGATTTGGATGTTAATTAGTACTCTGTTTTTCTTTAAACTATCAACTGCGTAAGTATCCCTGATAATTTATTTTTAAATTCTACCTGTTTTTAAACTTTATATAAATAGAATCCATTGAATATCCTCTGGCCTTATGTTGTACACGACATTTACCTGTTCTACAGTGTCTTTCACTCAACATTCTGTTTGGAGGGAGGTTTTTGTTTTCTCTTGGTTTTGGTTTTCTTTTCCTTTTTTTTTTTTTTCTGAGACAGAATCTCACTCTGTTGCCCAAACTAGAGTGCTGTGCCATTAGCCTAGCTTACAGTAACTCCTGGTTCAAGTCATCCTCCTTGCAAAGCCTCCACAGTAGCTGGGACGATAGGAACCTGTCACAATGCCTGACTAATTTTTTTCTACGTTTAGTAGAGACAGGATCTCATTCTTGCTCAGGCTGGTCTCCAACTCTTGACCTCAAAGTCTCCACCTGCCTCAGCCTTCCAGAGTGCTGGGATTACAGGTGTGAGCCACCATGCCTAGCCTTCCACATCGTGTTTCTGAGATTCACCCACACTCATGCAAATGTACCTCACTAGGAAATACCAAACTCCTTCCCCAAGAGATGCATCCCATTTACACTTCTGCCAGTACTGTGTGAAGGTCTTGTTGTTCTACATCCTTACCAGTCTTTAGTATTGCACGGATTTTTAATTTTTGCCACACTCACATATGTAAAAACCTATCTTCCCGTGGTTTCAAGTTGCAGTATCTTCATTAGATTATGTTTGTATGCTTATGAAAAAGTTTTATATTTCTTCTGCTGTGGTAATCTGATCATGCCTTTCACTCATTTTTCTCCCAGATTGTTCATTGTCTTATTGAGCCACAGTTGTTTTTTTCTAGATGTTAAATTTCTGTCAATTAATTGCCCTTAAGCTTCCCACTTTCACTAATTTACCCTTAACAGTCAGTCAACAGGTTAACTTTCTGTAGAAACACCACTATGCGCATCTACCTAATCATCCCTAATTTCTTTTCAGATTTCACCAAGCTAAATTAAAAAAAAAATACACTTGAATATAATTGACACAATTGAACATACTTTTTCTTTCATCCTGACCTCAAAGTTAGAGAAAGTGCCGGAAATGGGTGAAGTCTTTAAGGATCAAAAGTTTTCAACAAAATCTTAGGATAGGAATTTTGCTCATTCACCCCTCATCTTTATCTGTTTGGTTTGACAGCACAATTAAACACACATAGATTGTATGTTCATGCATATCCTTAATTCCCCAATTATGCCAAGTATGAATTGTAGGCAGGAACAGAATGTGTTGTAGGGTGATGAGAGGAAGAGATGAGAATTTGGAGCCAGAGGCAGAGAACTTTATTGGTGTTGCCTCTGTCTATAGGGTATATCATATTTTAAAGAAGAGGAGGAAAAGAATGCATTCTGAACTGGTTCCAGTTACTTACATTGCAGAGGGGATATCCATGCTGAGAACAACTTTCATGGATTTGTCAATTGACATAAATTAAAACCAGACCAAACTTCATTCCATCTCTAGGCTATTTTCTTTCTTTCTGTTACCTCCTCCTCGTTTTCTTTACCCTATCCTAACCCCTCTCTTCACGTCTTTGAAAATAATTTTGCATTGCCCACATTTCCTGCTTTCTCAGGACATACTTTCTCATCTCCAGTTCCCTTTCTGCCTGAGGGCATGTTTCCTCTCTCCTTTACTCTAATCCTCTCAATTATCTCAACTCCTGCCCAGAATACCCAGTAAATATCCTGAAAGAGGGATGGGGCTCAGTCTTGCTGATTGAGTGATTTTAATTTTTTTTAGCCAGGAAACTTCAGTTTAAGTCTTTTTCTTTTATGAAAACATTCTCTTTGTATCAAGGCAATCATTTACATGTTTTAGTCATTTTAACAACAACTGAGAGGATACCTTAAGGTCATAAAACCTAAGCACAAAAGCTTATCCAGCTCTAGAGAGGCAGTGATGAAAAAAAGAAAGAACATTGTGCTCAATGTTCAAACTCTAGTTCTATCTCTTCCCAGAGCCACCCACAAAGCCTCAGTTCCCTTCTCTGGAAAACATTCATTAGGCAGGTGTATTATGGAGAAGTTCAAAGCGACAAGGTGAGAAAAGACTTAGGTCATTGTTCTGGTTAGGGTTCTAACTTAAAATCAAGGACACTTTATTAGAGGGATAAGAGGAGGACTGGAAGGTTAGAGAACCCTATGGCAAGGAGCACCAACCTGCTGCTCCAGGATGTGCCAACCAGAGCAACACCAGACAGTGGGCACAAATAATTACAGTCATTCTTAGTCCCATGGCAGTTGTCTGACTAGAGGCAAGTTGGTCCCCTATCAACATCCAAGTGTTTTCCTCAACCAGATTTAACTTCCCAAAGAAAATGGAGAATCTTTTAAGAAGGAAGGAGGTGCTACATGGGCAAAAATCAACAAATGTCTACCAGAACAGAGCTCAGTGCCAATTCCATTCCTTGAACCTTTGGTTTTGCTTAAAGTCCCCAAAATATAATCCCTAGAAGGAAATTCAAAAGATAGCACACTTCATATGAAATGCAACAGTCACCCATTCAGAATGGCCCTGTTCTCCTCTGTCTACTCAAGCCTCACCACCCTTTAAGGATCAGTAAAAACAACATCTCCTCCATGAAACATTATAATCCCAAACTAAGGGCTTTCCTTGCCTGGTGTCCCTTTAGCCCACACTTACCCCAATACAAGACACATGCACAAATTGCAGTCTCAGTTGTATATGTGCATGTGAGAGATGGAAACAAAAGATTTACAAGGTTCCACAATGGGTCAAGAAGTAAAACAGAGAAATAAAGCTCTACTCACAAGGAAGATCAGAAATACACCTCTCTTATCAATTCTTTTCATAAACATAAATGGTATGAATTCCCTACTCAAAAAATATAGGCTTCCTGAATGGATAAAAAAAAAAAAAAATACAAGCCACCAGCGCCTGTGGCTAAAAGGAGTAGGGTGCTGGCCCCATATGCCAGAGGTGGTGGGTTCAAACCCAGCCCTGGTCAAAAACTGCAAAAATAATAATAATAATAATTAATTGTAAAAAATATAAGCCAAGTATCTGTTGTCACAAGGAAACATATGTAACCCACAGAGATTCATTCAGACTCAAGGTAAAGGGATGAAACAGAATATTCCATACAAATAGAAACCAAAAGAAACCTGGCATAGTAATTCTCATATCAGATAACATAGACTTTAAATCAGCAAAAGTAAAGAAACACAAAGATGATTATTACATAATAGTAAAGGTAACAATTCAACAAGAAGACATAACAATTCTAAATGGCTACACACCTAACACAGATACTTCCAGATTCATAAAGCAAAACCTATTTGATCTCAACAAAGTGATAAACAGTAGCACTGTAATAGCTGAAGATTTCAATACCCCTCTGACAGAAAAGGACAGATCCTCCAAATAGAAAATAAACAAAGAAACAATGGATTTAAACAGAACTCTAAAACAAATGAGCCTAAAAGACATTTATAGAACATTCTATCCAAAACTCACTGAATATACATTCTTTTCATCAGCTCATGGAACATTCTCTAAGACTGATCATATCCTAGGCCACAAATCATGTCCCAACAAATTTAAAAAATAGAAATTATACCATGTATTTTCTCAGACCACAGTGGCATAAAATTAGAAATCAACTGAAACAGAAACACTCATCTCTACACAAAGTCATGGACAGTAAACAACCTACTGCTGAACAATAATTGGGTCAAAAAGGAAATTAAGACACAAACCAAAAGTACTTTGAACTAAATAGTAAAGGGAACACAAGTTAACAAAATCTGTGGGATATGGCTAAAGCAGAACTGAGAGGAAAGTTCATAGCCATAAATACTTACATCCAAAAGACAGAATGATCAAAAACCAACAATCTATTTCAAGGAAGTGAAAATGGAAGAGTAAACCAATCCCAAACTCAGCAAAAGAAAAGAAATAACCAAGATTAAACAAGAAATTAAATTTAATCAGTAACAAAAGAGCTGTTCAGAAAAATTAATGAAATGGAAAGCTATTTTTTTGAAAAGTAACCAAAATTGGCAGACCACTCACAAGGTTAACTGGAAGCAGAAGAAGGACTCTAGTTAGCGCAATCAGTAATGAAAAAGGAGAAATCACAACCAATATCACAGAAATACAAAATGTTATCTTTGGATACTATAATAATTTCTACGCACATAAATTAGAAAATGGAGAGGAAATGGACAAATGCTTAGAAACAACACAAACTCCCTCAGCTCAATCAGGAGGAAATAGATTTCCTTAAGAGACCAATATCCAGTACCAAAATCGAAGCAACAATAAAAAATATCCAACAAAAAAAAAATCCCATTCCAGTTAGGTTCACACCTGACTTTTATAAAGAAGAATTGGTGCCAACTTACAGAAATTATTCCATAACATTGAACATGAAGGAATCCTCCCCAACACATTTTATAAAGTTAATATCATCTTGATATAAATGCCAGGAGAGGACTAAACACAAAAGAAAACCCTGAACCAATATCCCTTATGGATATTGATGCAAAAATTCTGAATAAAATACTTGCAAACTGAATTCAGCTACACATCAAAAAAAAGTAATTCACCACAACCAAGCTGGCTTCATCCTAGAGAGGTAAGGATGGGTCAATGTATGAAAATCTATAAATGTAATTCACCACATAAATAGAAGTAAAAACAAAGACTGTATGTTCTTTTAATAGACATAAAGAAAGCATTTGGTAAAATTCAGAACCCTTTGATGATAAGAATGCTTAACAAAATAGGTTAGGTGAAACATTCCTCAAAATCATAAAATCCATATACAATAAACCCACACCCAACATCATACTGAAGAGAGAAAAATTGAAAGAACTTCCACTGAGAACTAGAATCAGATAAGGTTGCCCACTATTATTCAACACAGTTCTAGAAGTCCTAACCAGAGCCATAAGACAAGAGAAGGAAATCAAGGGCATTCAAATGGAAAAGAAGAGGTCAAACCAATAGTTCTTTGCTGACAATATGATCTTTTTTTTTTCTTTTTTTGAGACAGAGCCTCAAGCTGTCACCCTGGATAGAGAGCCATGGCATCGCAGCTCACAACAACCTCCAACTCCTGGGCTCAAGCGAGTCTCTTGCCTCCACCTCCCAAGTAGCTGAGACTATAGGCGCCCGCCACAACGCCCGGCCATTTTTTGGTTGCAGCCATCATTGTTGTTTGGCAGGCCCGGGCTGGATTCGAACCCACAGCTCAGGTGTACGTGGCTGGCGCCTTAGCCTGTTGAGCCACAGGCGCCGAGCCAAAAATATGATCTTTTAACTAGAAAACTCCAAACAATTCTGCCAACAAACTCCTAGAACTGGTAAATACAACAAAGTCTCAGGTTACAAAATCAATGTACACAGATTAGTAGCATTCATATCTGCCAGCAGGAGTCAAGCAGAGGAACAAATTAAAAATTCTATGCTCTTCACATAGCAACAAAGAAAATAAAATTCCTAGGAATACATTTAAATAAGGAGGTAAAGACCTCTACAAGGAGAATTATGAAATACTGAAAAAAAAATAGCAGAGGATGTAAACAGATGGAAAAACATATCATGCTCATGGATGGGCAGAATCAACATTGTTAAAGTGTCTATTCTAGCCAGAGTGATCTACAGATTAAATGCAATCTCTATTAAAATACCAATATCATTTTTCCCAGATCTCGAAAAAATAATTCTATGTTTCATATGGCATAAGAGCCTGAACAGCCAAAGCAAAATTAAGCAAAAAGAATAAATTGAGGGCATGAGTTTACCAGACTTCAAGTTATACTATAAGACTATAGTAACTAAAACAGCATGCCACTGGAACAGGAACAAAGACATAGACCAATGGATCAGCACAGAAAACCCATATATAAAAAAATCACCCTCATATTTGCCACCTAATATTGACAAAGTAAACTCATATTAACAAGTATTATTTCCAAATGTGCAAATAACTATTAATTGAATGGTTCCAAGTTAATCATGAGGTATATGTGGTGTTTATTTTCCAATTATTGTGATATTTCACTTAAAATAATGGTCTTTAGGTCCATCCAAGTTGTTACAAAAGGTATTAATTGGCCATTTTTTTAAGATTGAGTAGTATTCCCAAAAAGAGTGTATAGCCAAAATCTATAATGTACTTAAGCAAAGTAGCAAGAAAACAAACAATCCCATTAAAAAGTGGGGAAAAGATATGACCAGATACTTTTCAAAAGAAGATAGACAAATGGCCAAAAAACCTATGAAGAAAAGTTCAACATCTCTAATCATTAGAGATATTCAAACCAAAATCACAATGAGGTATTATTTAACTCCAGTGAGAATGGCTTTTATCATAAGTCCCCAAAGAGCAAATACTGGCATGGATGCGGAGAGACAAGAATACTCATACACTGTTGGTAGGACTGCAATCTAATACAACCTCTAGGGAAAACAGTGTAGAGATTCCTCAAAGAACTAAAAGTAGATCTACCATTCTACCTAGCAAACCCTGGTTGCTAGGTAGAATGGTAGATCTACTTTTAGTTCTCCCATGTTTTTATAAAGTGTTTTTTATCCCTTTGGGTAAATTTATAAAAAGACACTTTATAAAAAAAACACATGCACTTTAATGTTTACAACAGCACAATTCACAATTGCAACAATATGGAAACAACCTAAGTACCCATAAACACATGAATGGATTAACAAAATGTGGTATATGTAAACCATGGAATACTACTAGATCTTTAAAAAACGGTCAACTAATACCTTTTGTAATCTGGATGGAATGGAAGACTATTTTTTTTTTTTATTAAATCATAGCTGTGTACATTAGTGCAATCAAGGGGCACACTGTGCTGGTTTCATATACAATCCTAAATGTTTTCATCAAACTGTTTAACATACCCTTCATGGCATTTTCTTAGATATTGCACGAAGACATTTGTATTCTACATTTAGTAAGTTTTGCCTGTACCCTTCTAAGATGCACCATAGGTGTGGCCCCACCAATTACCCTCCCTCTATCCCAACCTCCCCCCTCCCCCACCTTTCCATATTCTTGTGATATCATTGGGTTATAGCCTTCATATGAAACCATTAAATTAGCTTCATAGTAGGGCTGAGTACATTGGGTATTTTTTCTTCCATTCTTGAGATGCTTTGCTAAGAAGAATATGTTCCAGCGCCATCCATGTAAACATGAAAGAGGTAAAGTCTCCATCTTTCTTTAAGGCTGAATAGTATTCCACGGTATACATGTACTGCAATTTATTAATCCATTCGTGGGTCAATGGGCACTTGGGCTTCTTCCATGACTTAGCAATTATGAATTGGGCTGCAATAAACATTCTGGTACAGATGTCATTGTTGTAGTGTGATTTTTGGTCTTCTGGGTATATACCTAGTAAAGGAATTATAGGGTGGGATGGAAGGTCTATTTTTAGATATCTAAGTACTCTCCAAACATCCCTCCAAAAGGAACGTATTAGTGTGCATTCCCACCAGCAGTGTAGAAGCGTTCCCTTTTCTCCACATTCACGCCAACATCTCTGGTTTGGGGATTTTGTCATGTGGGCTAATCTTACTGGAGTTAGGTGATATCTCAGAGCAGTTTCAATTTGCATTTCTCTGATCATTAAGGATGGTGAGCAATTTTTCATGTGTCTGTAGCCCATGCACCTGTCTTCTTTGGAGAAGTTTCTCTTCAAGTCCTTTGCCCATCCTGAGATGGGATCACTTGTTCTTTTCTTGCTAATACGTTTGAGTTCTCTGTGGATTCTGATTATTAAACCTTTGTCGAGCCATAATTTGCAAATATTTTCTCCCATTCTGAGGGCTGTCTGCTTGCTATACTTACTATGTTCTTGGCTGTGCAGAAGCTTTTTAGTTTGAACAGATCCCAGTAGTGTATTTTTGATACTGCTTCAATTGCCTGGGGAGTCCTCCTCATAAAATATTTACCCAAGCCAATTCCTTCAAGAGTTTGCTCTGAACTTTCTTCTAATATTTTTATAGTTTCATGTCTTAAGTTTAAATCTTTAATCCAGTGAGAGTCTACCTTAGTTAATGGTGAGAGGTGTGGGTTTAGTTTTAGTTTTCTAGAGGTTGCCAGCCAGTTCACCCAGCGCAATTTGTTAAATAGGGAGTCTTTTCCCCACTGAATGTTTTTAATTGGCTTGTCAAAGATTAAGTAATGGTAAGTAGCTGGATTCATCTCCCGCTTTGTTTTTATTTCTGAGTAATATCTTGGCTATTCAAGGTTTTTTCTCATTCCATATAAAACAA